>MJUU01068166.1:289845-303863 GCA_002080025.1 Modiolus philippinarum | reverse complement strand
TTTTTTTTGTCTTTGTTTTTTTTTGTTTATTTAATCTATATATATATATATTTTTTTTGGGGGGGGTGTTTTTTTTTATTTCAATTTTTATTTTGATACATATATATGAATTTAAATAATATGACTTTTAAATAAAAAGTAATGAAATAAAGAAACATATTTGGCCCTTTCCACCTGTGTCTTTGTAAATATTATGTGTATTACTTATATGTCATTTGTGCATTTTGCGGTTAACACTTGTATGAACCTAGAACCTATGAAAAACTCAAGGGTATCTATGATATGAACATATTAAGTAAAAATTTTACTCTTTAATGTAGCAACAATGTAGGTCACATCAAAAGGTGTTTGTCCAGGTGAATCTAATTAAGGTGATCAGAGTATCAACAGGTGGTATACATGTCATAAAACACAACAAACATATAATTAATTATACAAAACACACCCCACCTAAACAATATTGCGATCTGAGGCTTACAATAAACTTGGTAATTGATTTTAAGGGTCTAATCACATTACAGGTAGACAACCGGCAGACGTCTCAATACAGGTAAATTCAGGTAAACACCGTATTGTTTAGATAGTATACACATCAATAAGCATCAAGATAAAAAAAATGGTTGAACAATTAAACTGGGAGCTTGCAAATCAATATCAAAATGTGCAGATTTATAATAATTCATAATGGTAGAAACACCCCCGTACAAGCATGTTGGAGTTATCGAACCTGATATTCCGCTAGAGGCGCGAAACGCTGATATCTTCAATTAACAACCAATTTGTTTTTACCAAAATTAGACATATTAAAATCAAACATAATTTGCAGTCTTCCTATTGGAAACAATCACTATTACTGTAAGGAATTGAAGAAGGTATGGTTGCTAGGTTTAATTCCAACAAATACTGGTCTTTGGGGGTTTCTTGAAATTTACCAGAACTAGAACAGGAGATTTTTGCTGTCTTTCTATAAACATTCTTCCAAAAGTCCAATTCCGGGACGTTCCAGGTATTAGAATGGCGGGTCAAAGAGGTCAAACGGCCGGGGTAAAAATGGCGTCACTCTGTATGAGGGCAAAGGGAATAAATTCTTCATTTAACATATAAAAGGTATTTATGATTTGAAAAAAGCCGAACATGTCATAAATCAACATTTTATCCCAGGTGGGTCATTTCCAACCAATTTATTTTAGGTCAAGAAAATAAATAGGAGAATTCCTAGATAATGCTGAACTGACGTCAGGTACCAGTTTCCAGTAGATTCGGGGTAAGATGTCGACAATTACCCAAAAATTTGAAAGTGGAATATCGTCTATTGATTCTTGATATATTGGAATTGAAAAGGTATGGTTGCTAGATAGAATTACAAAAAAAACTGATCTTTGAGAGTTTCAGCAAATCGAATCCCGGATTTCAATTTTCTAGCACAAATAGCCTTGGAGAACTCTTCAATTATTGGATATCGCGAAATCAAAATTAAGCTTTGAATCCACAGTGCATTACTGCAGACCATATTCTAGATAGTGTTGTGCCAAGTTTCAAACTTGTATCTCTTAGAGTTCCAGATTTATCGGGAATCATTACAAACGGACGTAGGTAGCACGTACGTACATACAGACGGACTGCATAACATAATCCCCAAATTTTGCTAAGCGGGGGATAAATACACGTTAATTGGTACTTTAAGTATGTAATTCTCCACACGAATATATAAAATATCACTCAAAGTGGCCATTTCTGTGACCAGTTATCTAAATTTTTTTGTTAGTACCGAATTGTCCAACACAAGCCCCGAAATGTCTAGTACTGAGTACCGAAATGTCCGAGTCAGTACCGAATTGTCCAGGTACCGAAATGTCCAGGTGCCGATATGTCTAGGATTCGATAGTTTTGCCCTGTTTTCTGCCAAGAAGTGACGTAGAGGTAACATTTTTCACACAAGTCGGAAATTTTATCAATTTTATATCATTACAAGTTCAAATACGAAGCCATACACAAACGAACAGCAGTGCAACAGGCAAATTTCAGTTTTTCATTTCAGGACTTTTGCACCTTATCGGACATTGTCATTCAATTGCTTACATGTTTTTATGATATATTCAACTATTTTACAGCATCAGTTCCTTTTTACACATCTGTGCCAGCCGATTTTCAGCTTCAGCCTGCCTTTCAGGACATATCAGAAGGCATTGACAGTTGTAGTACTGTGTGCAAGCAAGTTTGTAATTTTCGAGTCAGAGCCAGAGATGTTTTTTGATATTGCCTGCCTCCGAATCCCTTATCAACCATGTATAATTCTATTCGGGAAATTTTTATCAAGTACCCCCACCTCGTTCTGGATAAAAGAACGTTTGAGGTTGGAAATGTACAATATCAGCGATTGTGGAATCAAAGGAGGACATATTTTCCTTCAAGAATCCGTAAAAATATTGAATTAGACTTGCCTGGTATGGAAGTTACAGCTCCTTCTTTCCGATTGTCACTTCGAGATGCCTTCGGTTGCGCCATTTTGTTGTCCAGAAGTTCGGTCACGTGATTGATATTTTTAGACAGGCACGCGCTATAGTCTTTTTCGTGGTAAATTTTTCTCTTCTCTGCAATGTACAAAGAGTCAAAAATTTACCACGAAAAAGTCTATAGCGCGTTCTGTTGATCACGTGATCAAACCTTCAAAACAACAAAATGGCATAAACGAAGGCATCTTGAAGCGACAATCGGAAAGAAGGAGCTGTAACTTCCATACCAGGCAAGTCCAATTCAATATTTTTACGGATTCTTGAAGGAAAATATGTCCTCCTTTGATTCCACAATCGCTGATATTGTACGTTTCCAACCTCAAACATTATTTTATCCGGAACGAGGTGGGGGTACTTGATAAAAATTTCCCGAATAGAATTATACATGGTTGATAAGGGATTCGGAGGCAGGCAATATCAAAAAACATCTCTGGCTTCGAATCCCAAAAGAGATTAGTGACGGCTCACTTTTCAGAGTGCCTCCATGGGGGTTGATATATGTTTAAAGAATGGAATAGCCCTTACAGTATAGACAAAACCTACAATTGAATTCCTACTAGTTTCTAGAAAGAATGAAAAATCAGAATTTGTCAAACATAAAAAATTTTTATTAAAAGCAGTTTGTTATAAGAATTAAACACATTAAGCTAAAGCAATTTTCATGTGTTTGCTACATGTACTAATATTTAAAAATGGGACCATGAAAAATTGTATGCAACATATTGTTTTACTGTGAAAAACTTGTCAGATACTTATAAATTCTGATTATCGCAAAATATTCAACGAATGTTTGAACAACGCAGTAATTCACGAATGCGCACAGCGCATGAGTGAATTACAGTGTTTTTCTATCATGAGTTGAATATTTTCGATAATCAGAATCTAGGATTAGTAATTGTTTTTGTCTCGCCCGCGACAAAAAAGTTGCGGAAGCGAGAATTAGGGATATCGTTTCCGGCGGCGGCGTCAACAATTGCAAACTATTGTGAATTAACAAGCTTATGTTAGTTGTAGGTCCATAGTATTTGATGTGCAGTTGCATTATTATGGGTACAACTCGAATCCCTACTTAGATTGTGGCCCTGGCCCCTAAGTCATGCATGAACGATCACATTAAGTTTTTAGCAAGCAGTTTGTACAGCCTATACCAGTAGTCCTAGGCACTTGATATTTGGCATGCAGTTGCGTCTTGGGGAGTACATACCAATTCCACTCCCAGATGGTGGCCTGGCCCCTTAGTCACGCATGAACGATCACATTAAGTTTTTAGCAAGCAGTTTGTACAGCCTATACCAGTAGTCCTTCGCACTTGATATCTGACATGCAGTTGCTCCTGGGGAGTACATACCAATTCCATGCCCACATGGTGACCCTGGCCCCTTAGTCACGCATGAACGATCACATTAAGTTTTTAGTAAGCAGTTTGTACAGCCTATACCAGTAGTCCTAGGTACTTGATATTTGATATGCAGTTGCATCTTGGGAGTACGTTCTGATTCCACGCCAGGACTGTGGCCCTGGCCCCTAAGTCACACATGAATGATTTTTTTAAAGTTTTTAGCAAGCAGTTTGTACAGCTTATACCAGTAGTCCTATGCACTTGATATTTGACATGCAGTTGCATCTTGGGAAGTACATACCGATTCCACGCCCAGATGTTGGCCCTGGCTCCTTAGTCATGCATGAGTGATTACATCATTTTTTTCCAAGGAAATTGTAAACACAGTTAAAGATTATATATTTTTTTTTATTCCTGCTGCAGTAGATCAATGTGCAAATTAAGGCGATGCAAGGGGCGGGCAAGACATATCCTGTGTCCAGTTGATTATTATATAGATCAGTTCTAGCATATTTAATGGTCTAATTTAAGATTCTTTTCATGAACTACGTTTTCGAAATTAATCCGCTGAGACGTTTACTTAACAACAACATTGAGGGCGTCAATTGTGACGTCACTTCCGAGAGTTAAATGATGGAAAATAATTTCACAGTTAATTATCACTTTTAATTCACTGAGAAATTTCAATATTTCACCGTCCTCTATATAATAAAACAGTTTATTTATTTTCATAGACTCTACAACATAAGAGGATTAAGTTAAACCAATGTCACAGTTCAATTTTGAAAATGAACTGAACAGTATCCTGCGGATGGATGCTCCTTTGTCAAAAGGTCCATCAATCCGATGGCAAAGAAAGGAAGATTGTAATGCTTCTGTCAACAGTTCTTTAAATGTTAGTACCACCTCAAAGACGCCTATGAAAAATGTAAACAGATCTGTCAACAATCCCAAGACTCCATCTACAGGTTCAGGTGCTAAAACACCCAAGTCTCAAGGTATATTATTTTATATTTGTTTTAGTACAATTACAGTATTAATAATGTGTTGTTGTGTTTCACTTTCACTTTTTAGATCGCTTCAACTTTTTTGAGTACCTTCAATGTCTGCATCTAGGTCCATGTTTAGTCAACTTGAAAAAATTATACTGGAAAGTCCCAACATGTCAAATAAAGTTTTTTAAAAATATTTTTTTTTTGAAGAAAAATGTGTTAGATGGCATTGCACTGTATAAACATGATAAAACTGTTTTCAGCAAGACATAATTATTGAAGTCAAGGAATACTTCTAATTTGTTGTAAGAGAAACAGATAATAAAACACGTCGGCATTTGTGCAGTCGGAGTGCAATGAGACACAATCAGCTGTGCACATTCATTTACTATACAAGTGTATATGTCAGCTTTTGTATGCATAGATGTCTCACTACTTGATCAGGAATCCCTTAATTAAAAAATAAGAAAATATTTTGGATAGTAGTGCTTTTTCAAAAGAATTTTTGCTGACATAGAAGCGATTTTAATGTTTTAATAGAACAGCCTTTTGAAAAAGCCATACATTTTGTACTATCCAAAATAATTATATCTACATTTTGAAACAATTTTTATTTCAATATCCGAATTTCCTCTCGATGACATTTGCAGTGATATTTCTTAATTTGAAAAAAATTCACACCTGCCAACACCTGGCTGGCTAGAGTCATATTAGGGAAATGTACTAGAATTTGTCTTAGGCCTTACACTAAATCTGTCACAGGATTTAGATTTTTCCAGAACAACACAAAATGTAGTTCCTCACTTAATTCAATTCTGTTTGACATTTTTAACAAAAGAAAATTAAGATAAGGCCACATCAAGTTCAAAAGAATGCACTTGATCAAGTTACTTTAGGCCATAATAAAATAATTCCGAGATTCTCATCCTTTTTTTCCTCAAAATTTGGGGCGGGTGGGCTAATTTTATTTTGTATTTTTTATTAAATTTTGTGAAAATGCTGTCATTTTAAAAGAAATTTCATTAATTATTCAAAAATCAAAATATTTTTTTTTTAGGCTGGTGGAAAAAAAATCTTGGTGGACAGGAATGAGAATCTAGGATATTGTTTTTATTATGGCCTTATTTGATATGTTTTCATGTCATGCATGTTGCTCAACCTTTCAAAATGCAAGTTCAGTCATGTTATATTGTTTGGTTTGAAAATAACATGATTTCTGAAAAAATGGTTGTAAGGTATTGACTATTGTCTTGATAATTATCTTTTGCAGGAAAACAAAAGACACCTGGGAAAGCACCAAAGACTCCTAGTGGTGGTGATAGATTTATTCCAAATAGAAGTGCCACACAGTTTGACCTTGGACATTTCAAAATCATGAATGATGGGAAGGGAGATAACCCAGAACTACTTAGTCCTTCACAACAAGAGTATCAGAGAGTAATGAGTGAAAATTTAAATGGAACAGATATCTTGAGTAACAAGTTTATATCGTATAAGACCAAAGCACCTAGTGCACCTGAAGGTACGAAGACTGAAAGCTGGATTGAATAAAAAAAATAAAAGTTATATATACTGCAGATATTTTTCATCAAAAATTTAATTTACATGGATACACATGGATTTAAGTAAATGCATATGATGAAATTTGTATTCTCTAATTCTTATGCTGTTCTCGTCATTTTCAAAGCATGGGAGATCAAAGTGTTCTCCAACGTGTGGGTTAATTGATCTCGCGATTTGATTGGATATCGAAAAGGTCATGAACTTTTCTTCAAATACATGTAGCAAAATATACCTTAAATAAATTTATTTCGAGTATAAATCAATGTAAGAAGTATTTACTCAAAGCATACATTATTTATTTATCTGGAATCGCATATGATCAATTTGCTTTTGTTTATTTCCATGCAATGTAAATTTCATATCTGGTGACGTCACAGTATTGATTGTAGAGGCCCATGAGGGGGTATAAACGAAAACACATAAAAATATCATTAATTTTAGAATTAGAGAAATAAAATCTATCATTTGCAAGTCTTTGATTATCATAGTTCTACTGTCTCAAGGGTTAAACATAAAGGTTTACCCTTTCGACAGTAGAACTATGATAATCAATGACTTGCAAATGATAGATTTTTAATTTAATACTCACATAGCAATGTAATAGTGCTTTTATTGATGTGCTATATCCTGCCTTGATAACCAGCAAATTTTTGTACTTACAGTAGAAAATTCCTATTTCAATATGGTTATATGTTGTTTGTTGCCATAATAGATGCACAACTGGCAATCATTACATTTAAAGTTTTGGGGGTACATACAGTGATTTTTCTAACGCTCGTCACTTTCGTATTTTACGAAACAGTTTTCAAAATGACGAAAGTTTTCTGAACCATTTTCATCAGTTAAAATTTTTCATTGTAAACTTTTTCTCCTCAGAATATTAAGAAATTATATTCAGTGTCATATTTATGGCAAGTTTACAACCCAAAGCCAATTAAATAATTAATAATAAAGGTGATGTTGTTACAGGTAAATTGCTAATCCGATAATTATACAGGTAATTAATTATACAGTACATGTAGTTGTCAAATCACCAATCAAGTACAATCATTAAATATAATTTAATTACCAGGAAGCCATGAAATGATAATATTTCAAGTTGTTATTGCTTTAAGTTTTACTTTCAGCAGAATATTTTTTCATTTCTATCCACAACATTCCGATTGTGCATGTGCATAGATAAACGGCTTACAAGGTACAAATAAATTACTCCAATTATATAAGACCAATGTTTGTTAAGTTTGTCTCAGTCCCAATTTAAATTAAATTAATTTCCAACAAATTCTGTTGCTTTGTGCCTCGCTTTGTGCAACCTTTCCAATTTTATTTTGATTCAAATACTAGTACATAGTGGTTTCTGACTGTTCAGAATTACAACTTCTTAGTGATTTCCTCTCATCTTTCATTTTGCCATTGAAGAGAATTTCAACTAAATTTAGACGTTAAACATTACCTCTGATAATAAAAATGAAATTTTATTCCAAAGAATTGCCTGCATAAGCTCAACATCAAATGAGGACTGTAAATCATACGTTGCTATGATAAACAGCATACAAAACAGAGCATCAAGGAAAAGGGGGAGGGGATGCTTGTACTTGTTTTCACCTGTAAAAAACGACCACAATTTAATTGAAAAATTCTCTTTGTATTCCCAGTTAATTTCATTCTATATATTTCTCTATCAAAAGTTGATGTTCAAATGAAAACTAATTATTAGAAGGAGCTCAAAGATCTCAAACATTGTCAAAAGTTAAATGATCTGAAATGTTCCTATAATATACATATATATATCTTTTGTACTGTTTTAGTCTTTATCTTTAAAACATAGAGCTTGAAAGAATGACTGTCGCTCTCCTCAAAAGTGACTAAAGCTTTCAAAAGAATAAACCCTGTGTAAAAATTGTATCATGTATATAGGAATCGCCCTGTCTGTCTGTCCGTCCATCTGTCAACACTTCTTGTAAGCGCAACTCTTCTTAGTCCACTTGAAAGATTTTGATGAAACTTTATACAAAGGAAGGACACTATATGGAGATGTGCATGAAGGAATATAATTATTGTCCGAAAACAGGAAGGGGAGATAATTTGACTTTGACTTTTCTTTGATTCCTATGTATGGGTTACCTTGTAAACGCAACTCCTCTCAAACAACTGGAAGGATTTTTATGAAACTGTACACAAAGGAAGGACACTATATGGAGATGTGCAGGAAGGAATATAATTATTGTGCGAAACCAGGAAGGGGAGATAATTTGACTTTGACTTTTCTTTGATTCCTTATGTATGGGTTACCTTGTAAGCGCAACTGCTCTTAAACCACTGGAAGGATTTTGATGAAACTTTACACAAAGGAAGGACACTATATGGAGATGTGAATGGAGGGATATAATTATTGTCCGAAACAATGATGGGAAGGTTATTTGACTGGGACTTTGGTTGATTCCTTTTGCAATGATTTTTTTTTTTTGACAATTTTTCTAAGAAATAATTCAAGGCATAGATATTATAAAATAAAGCTGGGAGAGAGCACACTCTTTTCATTGTATACCTCTGGAAAAGTTGTTTTCAAAGTGTTGAAATTGAATTTCTCTAACGCTTATGATTATTGTGTAAAATGTGGGAGGCAAAAAATGAGAGTTGAAATTTATTTTTGTCTGATTTTGTCAGTATTTTCATTGGCACTCTTATGAAAAAATCTTTCGTGATGATTATATAATTGTGTCCATACTTGTATTGTGTCCATACCTCTATTGTGTCCACACGCACATAAATTTGCACTTACTTAGATTCGGGGTCCAATGAGCGGGGGATATATTTGGCTGCCATTCGGCGACATCTCTTGATGTATCAGGTCTCATGAATTGAATGTTTTGCATTACTTCTCATTCAACTGACTCTACCTGATGGAAAAAGTTGTAACTTCACACTATGTATATAACATATATATCTAACATTATAAGTGTTAGATATAAATTTGAGAGAAAAGCTTGCTAGAACAGGATGTCTGATGCAAAAAGTTGGATCACTACTCTGTGGTGTTAAAAGACAGGTGTGAGGTTGCGCATGTATCCTTGTCAACAAAAACAAGACATCACGGCAAGCATGAAGATTAAAACCAAAAATAGACATTTGTTTTTTGTAGAATGTTCGATAAACATCATATAAAGAGATTTGATCGTACATGTATAATATTCTTGTATCAGGTCTTGTCGGTTGAAAGATTGGCATCACTACCCGTAGATAGCGTGACTCGTAGTGATACATCTAATTCAACCGAATCTACCTAATATAAGATGTACCATCGCACTATGTATATAATATATATATATGTATCAGTGTGAATATAAGTGAATGTATACCAAATGAAATTCATTAATTAGTAATAAAGGAAACTAAAATACTGTAAACAGAAGAAAAATTCTCTCATGATTAATTACTCCATCACAAACTGCTTAAGTTGAAGTTTATCATTTTAACTTGTTTAATATTTAAGAATATCTTGGTACAGATATAAATTTCTCTAGATTTTAGACACAACTTCCAATTTTTTGAATTTATTAAAAATTGATTTGACATTATGTTTCAGGTTATCAAAACAACCTAAGAGTGTTATACAGTTCATGTAAATCTCCTGTTAGTACTGTGAAGAAAACAACTCGACATATTCCACAAGTTCCAGAGAGAATTCTTGATGCTCCTGATATTATTGATGACTATTGTAAGTGATATATATAGATTACACCACAAGATCCCGTTCATTACCATATTTTATCCACTAGAGATAGTTAAATTTTAAAATTTTAATTGCGAGGCTTGCCGAGCATTGTAAAATTTTTTAATTTAACTGTCGAGCATGTCGAGAGTGGATAAAATATAGTAATAATCGGGATAAAGTGGTGTAATCTTTTTCTCTAATGATAAATGATAAACACCGAGAATTGTATTCTGAATAGATTTTGAGGGAAATTGAACGGGACTTTATTCAACATACTTTGAATGAAGAAAATTTATCTAACAGGTCAAAACTGGTTTAAACTTAACATATCATTAGAGAATAGATTTTAATTACATAGTTATCTAAAATAGATATGATACTGCCCATTTTATATATTTTTTGCATTATATTATATACAACAAATGCAATACAAGTAAAAAGTAGGGCCAATATGAGACATTTCGCTTCTGGTTATGAAACTATTTTAATATGTCATAGAATGGGTGATTTCATATAGGTCCTGTAGTATCATGATTATGTCTGTATTAAGAGTTTTATTGGATTTTGAATAGCTGCATTGGTCTTTGGCATACGACAATCCCACCTAATACAACTCTCCTTAGACACAGCGGTCGCATTAACGCGAAAATCTGCGTTTTTCACGCAAAAAAAGCAGAATTCACGCAAATTTTTTACATCTCTGCGTTATCGGCACGCAAGGAAATGACCTGACCGCCGAGTGGAAGAACATTTGACCAAAACTTATTTTCATAATTCGGGAATGTTTTCATTTCCTCTGCATTCTGAAAATTCCAAAAACTGTTTCTGATTGGTAAAATCACGGTTCCACTCTCAACTTTAGTCGGCATTGCATCAAAGCAATCCCAAAAAGTTCTAAAAAATCTAAAAATATCGACTGTCAAAATGATGGGTAATTTCAAAATACTACGATGGCATTCAAATCTCACATCTGCCAAAAAATCGCAGAATTTGACTCGCAAAATCGGGACGAATCTCGTATGATAAAACATTGAAGAATTGGACTTTCTTTTAATATCGTTTTCCGTAGTTTGCAGATTCGACTGCATTAAGATTTGCAAGTTCAGTCTGTTTAAGGCCATTCTGAAATAGCCCCTCATAATATCGTCCAATCCGAATACGGAATCTAATATGTGACCTTCAACTTCACATTCCAGGCTTAAAATAAAACGAATACACAAATGTTTTTCGTGTACAATGCATTTGTAAACTGGAAATTGTTCTCTGTAGGCATTTAGCATCTACACATTGGTAATTTCGTTTTATTGTCCAGGAAATACCGTCCAGTGTGCTGTTCTGCTATTGTATTTACGTTTGACCGTTGCACGCAAACTTTTTGATGTTGCACGCAAATTTTTGGGACCTTCGCGTTTTTTTCACGCTTAAAAATTAAAGCTACCGCAACCACTGTTAGACATGATATATGCCCAATATGAAAACACAAATTTTATGTCACCTTTAAAAAAAATGGCTTTGGAATAGCTGCATTGGTCCTGGAATTTCCTTCAGACCAATACGGCAATCCTCTCAACCCAATATGGCTCTCCTGAGGCATAAATTGATAATACAGTCTTATATGAAAACACCCATTCTATAAAACTATAGTATTTAAATTTGTATAACATAGATTTCTAATTAACTAATTTACCAGGATCTGGTTGTCAGTCCAAATGTGAGTTTCCATGAATGGTCAACATTATTTAAATGATGTGATAAGATATGTAAAATTCCAAACATTTGGTTGTCCATGGTTTACTCATAATTAACCATATAAGGCTTACACCTTAAAAAAATATTATGAATACAGTGTTCCACTTAGGCAGAATAAAAAAGAATCTGTGTTTCCGGTAACCCGATCGACCCTAGATTTTTGGGGCTAAAATTGCCTACCCTAAAGTTTTTTGGCAATTTTTAAAGAAGCACTGTTTAAGTCCAGAAGTTACTCTCTATCATCTTCGCTAGCCAAGGGTTAAAATCCGATTATCTCCTCTCCACCCTTGGCAGATCTAGCTTGATTTCTGAAGCTTCAAATCCACAGATTTGATTGGTTGCAGTTGGACATGGCTGCATCCAATCAGAAAACAGGAATTCATATTTTTAGTCGCCGGGACGAATGTCCGGAGAGCTATTGTCATACCCCCGGCGTCGGCTTCGTCGGTGTCAGCAAAACTTTAACCTGGCTTGTGGAATTGAAACCTGAAGAGCTAGGATGTTGATATTTGGTATGTGACTTCCTTGTGATGAGAGCTTTCTTCTGGTACCATATTTGTAGACATTTTGACCTTCACCTTGCCCTGAGGGCAATTTTTAAAAAACTTTAACCTTGCCTCTAGAAGGAAGGCTTTTAGTGGTAGGGTGTTTATATTTGGTATGTAACAGCTTTCTAGTGGTACCATATTTGTAGACATTTTGACCTTGACCTTGCTCTGAGGGAAATTTTTTAAAAACTTTAACCTTGCCTCTAGAAGGTAGGCTTTTAGTGTTAGGGTGTTCATATTCGGTATGTAACATCCTTATGATGAGAGCTTTCCAGTGGTACCATATTTGTAGACATTTTGACCTTGACCTTGCCTTAAGGGCAATTTTTGAAAAACTTTATCCTTGCCTCTGGAAGGTAGGCTTTTAGTGGTAGGGTGTTCATATTTGGTATGTAACTTCCTTATGATGAGAGCTTTCTAAAGGTACCATATTTGTAGACATTTTGACCTTGACCTTGCCCTAAGGGCAATTTTTGAAAAACGTTAACCTTGCCTCTAGGAGGTAGGGTGTTTATATTTGGTATGTAACTTCCTTATGATAGGAGCTTTCTAGTGGTACCATATTTGTAGACATTTTGACCTTCACCTTTCCCTGGGGACAATTTTTTCAAAAACTTTAACCTTGCTTCTAGAAGGTAGGCTTTTAGTGGTAGGGTGTTCATATTTGATATGTAACTTCCTTCTTCCGGTACCATATTTGAAGATATTTTGACCTTGACCTTGCCCTGAGGGCAATTTTTTTAAAACTTTAATTTTGCTTCTTGAATTAAGTTTGTTAGTGGTAGGGTGTTCATATTTGGTATGTGACGTTCTTTTGATGAAAGCTTTCTGATGGTATCGTAGTTGTAGACATTTTGACCTTGACGTTGCCCTTAGGGCAATTTTTGTCTCGCCTGCGACGAAAGTCGCTGAAGGCGAGACATAGGTATAGCAATCCGGCGACGGCGGCGTAAACTTTTTTATACGACCGCAAAAAATTTTTGCGGTCGTATTATGTTATGGCGCAGTCGTCGGCGTCGGCGTCTGTGGCCAGCATAACTTTGTTTCTAGTGGACGGGTCATCTTCAAATTTCAGTATGTGGTGTCTTGGCATAATGGCTATCCCGGGTTTTAATTTCGGGTTTATGGCCCCACCCGTTTCAGAAAAAGGGGCCAAAAAGGGGTAAAATTGGGTATTTTTGTGTCTGTGGACAGCATAACTTTGGTTCCAGTGAACAGATCATTTTCAAATTTTAGTATGATGTTTTTTGGCACATGCTTTAGCCCGGGCTATAATTTTATGTTCCTGGCCCCGCCCGTTTTAGAATAAGGGGCCAAAAGGGGTTAAATTAGTTGTTTTCACATATTTGACTGTAGAATCTTTATTATTTATCGGATTTTGATGGGGTTTCTTTCAGTAAACTCCTTAGAAAATTTCCAATCTGAAATATGCCAACGGATTTCACGTGGCATGTACCGTTCAAGAGATAAATGGGGCCCAAAAGGGGCAAATTTCAAAAATTTCATTTTTTTATTTTTAGTCCGATTTTGATGCAATTTTTTCCAAAGGATTCCTAATGAAAAATTATGTAGCGCTCTGCTATTAGATTTTTGGTAACT
>MJUU01068166.1:279060-289175 GCA_002080025.1 Modiolus philippinarum | reverse complement strand
ATGTAGGTTGGTCTTGGGTAGTACATGTCAGTCTGGCAGGTGACTTTTGTCCTTGACCTCAATTTCACAGTCTAGTGAGCATGTTCACTTTTCTGATTAGTTCACTTAGATTTTACATCAATTTAGAGTCCAGCAGGGACAGGCGAGACATCCTTTAGGGTCATCACTTGTTTAAAAAAAACTTTAACTTTCTTCTAGAATTAAGTTGTTTAGTGATAGGGTGTTTATATTTGATATGTGACTTTCTTGTGAAGAGAGCTTTCTATTACTTTCAAATTTATTGTGCATTGAGGTTACTGGAATCCCCGGCGAGCTATGTTGTCCTCTGACAATTCTTGTTAATATATGAAATGACAATAAAACTTAAAATAAAGTTTGTATTGATTTTTTAATTTTGCAAAATTCCAACGATTTGTAATGTTTCTTTACTTTTGGGGGTTCATTTTCCTTGAAATAAGTATTTTCTTGATTTTTGACATTATTAGATATCATAAATTATCTTTAATTTTTAGCTCGCCGGGACGAATGTCCGGTGAGCTATTGTCATACCCCCGGCGTTGGCGTCGTCGGCTTCGGCGTCAGCAAAACTTTAACCTGGCTTGTGGAATGGAGACCTGAAGAGCTAGGATGTTGATATTTGGTATGTAACTTTCTTATGATGAGAGCTTTCTAATGGTACCATATTTGTAGACATTTTGACCTTGACCTTGCCTTGAGGGCAATTTTTGAACAACTTTAACCTTGCCTCTAAAAGGTAGGCTTTTAGTGGTAGGGTGTTTATATTTGGTATGTAAATTCCTTATGATAAGAGCTTTCTTATGGTATCATATCTCTAGACATTTTGACCTTGACTTTGCCCTGAGGGCAATTTTTGAAAAACTTTAACCTTGCCTCTAGAAGGTAGGATTTTAGTGGTAGGGTGTTTATATTGGGTATGTAACTTCCTTATGATGAGAGCTTTCTAATGGTACCATATTTGTAGACATTTTGACCTTGACCTTGCCCTTAGGGCAATTTTTGAAAAACTTAAACCTTGCTTCTAGAAGGTAGGCTTTTAGTGGTAGGGTGTTCATATTTTGTATGTAACTTTCTTATGATGAGAGCTTTCTTTTGGTACCATATTTGTAGACATTTTGACCTTGACCTTGCCCTGAGGGCAGTTTTAAAAAAAAAACTTCAACCTTGCTTCTAGAAGGTAGGCTTTTAGTGGTAGGGTGTTCATATTGGGTATGTAACTTCCTTATGATGAGACTTTTCTAATGGTACCATAATTGTAGACATTTTGACCTTGTCCTTGCCCTGAGGGCAATTTGTAAAAAAATTAACCTTGCTTCTAGAAGATAGGCTTTTAGTGGTAGGGTGTTCATATTGGGTATGTAACTTCCTTATGATGAGACCTTTCTAATGGTACCATATTGGTAGAAATTTTGACCTTGACATTGCCCTGAGGGCAATTTTTTAAAAACTTTAACTTTGCTTCTAGAATTATGTTGCTTACTGGTAGGGTGTTCATATTTGGTATGTGATGTTCTTTTGATGAGAGCTTTCTAATGGTACAATATTTGTAGACATTTTGACCATGACCTTGCCCTGAGGGCAATTTTTTAAAAACTTTTAACTTTGCTTCTAGAATTAAGTTGTTTAGTGATAGGGTGTTTATATTTGATATGTAACTTTCTTGTGAAGAAAGGTTTTTATTACTTTCGAATTTATTGTGCATTGAGGTTACTGGAATCCCCGGCGAGCTATGTTGTCTTCTGACAACTCTTGTTACAATAGATCATGCTGAAAATCTTACTTTAAAGGGAGATAATTTTAGACTTGTGTCTCCAAAAATGTGGCTAGATCTGCCAAGGGTGGAGAGGAGATAATCGGATCGTAACCCTTGGCTAGCGAAGATGACTCTCTATATGTCTATGTAAAAAGTTTTGGAAAAATAAAAAAAATGCCTACCTACCGACCCTAATTTTGAAGAGTATGTTACCGGAAACACAGGTTTTTTTTTTTAGGCCTTAACGCCAGGTGTGAAACTTGATACGCTCATTCAATGTAATGTTAAAACAGCTACAGTAGAACTTAGATGGCTTGAACTGCAAAAGCTCCAACACCATTAATGCCTCAAACATATTTTTTTGTCCCTTTATTCAAGTTAAAACATAATTAGACTTGGATAGCTCGAACTGTTTTCATGAGTCCCTTGCATGAGTGTTCGAGCCATGGAAGTTTGACTGTATTTAGTACCTGATAAACTGGCATTATGAGTAGGACTTAATTGCTTTCTCCCTTCAATTCTTCTTCTGAAAATACCCTTTCATTATTTAGCTTCACCACCTAGGTTATGTTCATACTTATTGACAAGTAAAGCAAACTTGGATTGAAAAAAGTTCAGAAGAACTGTAGGTTGTTTACTACAGAATACAATTTAGTTACTTTGGTGATGTTTTACATGCAACTTCATTTTTATTTCAGACCTGAATTTATTAGATTGGTCAGTAACAAACCAGTTAGCTGTTTGTTTGGCAGGAAGTGTATATTTATGGAATGCTACATCAGGGGAGATAACACAGTTAATGCAGGTTGAAAATCAAGAAGATTACATTGGTGCTGTATCCTGGATAAAAGAAGGAAATTATCTAGCATTAGGGACAAGCAGTGGAGAAGTGCAGGTATTAACTGCTTACTGTAACACTGTAGAGATGTCAGTGTACTGTAATGTCATAGTAACCAGACAATGATATGGCAGAACTATACACAAATATGTCATCTTTTGAACAACTTGTGTCAATTCAGTGATAAAACAAATTAAACTTGTTATTTACAGGAAAGCCAAGGGAAGACAAGACATGTTAACTTGTTGAAAGGTTTATGTCAAGTTTCAATGAGGTCAAAAAAGTATTATACCCCACTCCAAAGGGACTGAGGATATACTGAATTTAAGTGGTCTGTTTCTCTACAAATTCTTTCAGTAACATATTTCTCAGATTCCAGTTTTCACACACTAACTAAAAAATATGATTTGAAGGTGCAAAAACTCAATCTTCCTTTCAGTTTTGCACATTATAAATTTTACATTTCTTTTTGAAATCCTAAAAGTAGCTGAAGAAAAAATTACTAAATATGAGCTTTGGTTAGTTTTTATACGATCGCAAAAATTTTTGCGGTCGTATAATGGTATGGTGCTGTCGTTGTCGTCGTCGTCGTCGTCGTCGTCGTTGTCGTCTGTAGACACTTTTGTTTTTGGTCAATAACTTTAGTTTCAGTTGACCAATCCTTATGAAATTTTAACACAATGTACCTTGGCATAAAAGGAAGGCTTGGCTCAGTTTTGGTCATTGTGGCCCCACCCGTTTTTAAAAAAGGGGCCAAAAAGGGTTAAATTTGATGTTTTCGTATATTTGACTGTAGAATCTTTATTATTTATCGGATTTTGATGGGGTTTCTTTCAGTGTCCTCCTGAGGAAATTTCCAATCAGTAGTATGGCAACGGATTTCACGTGGCATGTACCGTTCACGAGATAAATGGGGCCCAAAAGGGGCAAATTTCAAAAATTTTAATTTTTTTATTATTAGTCCGATTTTGATGCAGTTTTTTGCGTTTGAATCCTTATGAAAAAATAACATAGCGCTGCACCATTAGATTTTTGATAACTTGTTTCTTTTCCAAGCTATGAGGGGCCCAACGGGGCAAAATTGCAAACATGCAGAATACCTAAAATTTCTATTTTTCATCCGATTTCAATGGGATTTTTTTCTTTAGATTCCTCACATTGTAGGCTTTCAGTAGTATGTCAACAGATTTGGTGTAGCTCTTACCGTTTCCGAGGTATTAGGGGTCAAAGGGGCCAATATTGCAATTTTTAGAAATATGTGAAATCTTTATTTTACATCAGATTTTGATGGGATTTTTTCTTTGGATTCCTCTCAATGCAAGCTAATGGATTTGATGTAGCTCTTACTGTTTCTGAGCTATAAGGGGTCAAAGGGGTCAAAATTGCAATTATTAGAAATATGTGAAGTCTTTATTTTTTCAGTAGATTTTGATTGGATTTTCATCTTTAGATTGTTCTCATTGTAAGCTTTCAGTGATATGGCAGTATATTTTGCGTTTCTCTTTGGTTTCCAAGCTATAAGGGGTCAAAGGGGCCAAATTGTGATATTTCAAAATATGTGAAATCTTTATTTTTCATTGGATTTCAACCTGAGTTTTTTCTTTGGATTTCTCTTGATGGTAGTCAACAAAATTTCTTAGCTCTTACAATATCCTAGTAATAAGGGATTAAAAGGGCTAATTATTATTTTCATTAGTTTGTGTCCAGTTAATTAATGTGTCAAGGTCCTTATTGTGTCCAGCAAATTACTGTGTCCACATTAATTTTAGTTTACACTTGTTCAAATTTCAGTGGTCGACATGCTGCGGTCGTATCATGCTGCGCTCGGCGTAGCCCTTTATTTTTTTGCAGTTAAAAATTTAAAGAAATGGAAAATTATAAACTCAAATTATGTTTCTTTTTTACATTAAGCTTTGGGATGTAACAGCAAACAAAAGAATCAGAAATATGGCAGGTCATGCAGCAAGAGTTGGTTCATTGTCGTGGAATTCTTACATTCTTAGCAGGTAAGAACTGCATTCCTCATATTAAGCAACCAGGCTACTTAGAAAATTGGGAAAGGAGTGCTTGATAACACTTTAAAGGCGGATGATGCCTTTTGGCATCTCGGACCCTTTGGCCTGTGGTTATTCTTATGTCCCTCACGGTATTCCATACATCAGAAATTGAAGTTTAATAGGCATGGACAGACAGAAGTTTATTATAGCCAAAAGGGTCAAGAATCTAAACTCCTTGAGTTACAGGTCCAATATTTAGTACCCATGGAAAGGCAACAGACACAAAAAAAGAGATTTTGAGAGGGTTGGGTTGTCATACATCCCCATTACTTCAAGACCTGCAACTCAAATGTCAACTTCTTGATTTTTTTATACAGAAAAGGTAAAAAATGTGCCAGACGCTCCTCAATTTTTTTTTATTTTGGAATTTTATACTTCAAGTTGAAAGCAAAATTGCAAAAAATCAGCATTTTTGATACTAGCAAAGTTTCATTGAAAATCACATCATTTGCATAAGTTTGCAAAGTTTTGAAAATGAGGAATTGTACAAAAGTAATTCCGCCTGGAAAGTGTTATAAAATAAAGCACTTGTTACAAAAATCTTAGATCTTTCTTGAGTACACAATGCAATCATTGTAATAATGCTTGAACTATCCAATTCTTTGGCACATGGAAGAAAAGAATTTCCAAGGATGTTACATTTGGTCAATTTGTTTATACAAAAATGCAGGCAAATAAGAAGATAAAGCCAGTCAAAAGCTAAGATACACTAGCATGTATACACATTCCCACATGATAAAAAACCAATCAATGACAGAAAGCATAGGAAATAATTTGGAGTTTAGTATAGTAGGGGAGTTTTAATGGGATGCTTAATGATTCACACAAAATTGAGGTGTACTTTGTATGAGGAATACAGTATTGTTTATACAGTCCAGGTCACCAATCTTGTCACGTCAGTGTAAATGACAAAAAGAGAATAGACAGAAATCACTTACACTAACAAATTAAAGGAAATGGATCTGATGGAGGCGAGACATAATGTCAATTGATATAGTGTAAAACACAGCAAGGACCAGTACTTTTACTATTTAACTTTATTTTGAAGTTGCAATATAATGCCATCAACAATAAATAAATTACTATGCATCATCTGACTAGAGAATTGTTTTCACATTCAGAACTAAAGATTGTGACGGAGAAAGACAAGGAAAAAATTGTAACACTACATATAAATTATATTTCAGTGGTTCTAGAAGTGGTAGTATTCACCATCACGACGTTAGAGTGGCACAACATCATGTTGGTACACTTAGTGGTCACACGCAGGAAGTCTGTGGTCTACAGTGGTCACCGGATGGTAGATATCTAGCCAGTGGTGGGAATGACAATTTATTAAACATATGGCCAGCACAGATCGGTAGTGTTGTATCAGAAACCTCTCCTGTTTACACGTTTTCTCAACACCAGGCTGCTGTTAAGGTATGAACTGATCACTGGAAGTTGTAGTCTGGAAGTAAAATTAATTGAAAATACTGAAAATCATGGTAAATACTTATGAAACCAGTAGAATTGAAGTAAATGTAGTAAATACTGATAGCATCTGAGTAAAATTGTAATACATGTAAATATTGATGAAAGCAGTAGAATTGTAGAAAAAGTAGTAAATTACGTGCTTATTATAGCTGATAATTGTGATAAATACAGATGAAAGCAGTAGAGTTTAAATAAACACTAGTGAAAGCAGTAAAATGGAGGTAATTACTAGTACATGTAGTAAAAGCAGTAGAAATTTTTATAAAAAAAAAAAATTGTTTTAAAAACCAATGATTGGTATTTTGGTTTTTTTGTCTGGCCCGCGACAAAAGTTGTGGAAAGTGAGACATATGCGTACAAAGTATGACGGCGTTGACGGCGACGGCATAAACTTTCATGTTAAGTTTTTGTGATTAGGTCATTTTCTCAGTAATTATAAGTGGTAGGTCAATGATATTTTGTATAAAAGTTGGTCTTAGTAGTACATGACAGTCTGCTATATGGCTTTTGTTTGTGACCTCAATTTCACGGTCCAATGAACATGTTAAGTTTTTTGCTTAGTTTAGTTTCTCAGTAACTATAAGTGGTAGGTCAATGATATATGGTATTGAGATTTGTCTTGGGTAGTACATGACAAATTGTCATATTGCTTTTGTCCTTGACCTCAATTTCACGGTCTGGTGAGCATGTTAAGTTTTTGTGATTAGGTCATTTTCTCAGTAACTAGAAGTGGTAGGTCAATGCTATTTAATATATGGGTTGGTCTTGAGTAGCACATGACGGTCTGCTATATGGCTTTCGTGTGTGACCTCAATTTCATGGTCCAGTGATCATGTTAAGTTTCTCAGTATCTATTAATGTAAGGTCAATAATATTTGGTACGTTGGTTTGTCTGAGATGGAACATGACAACCTGCTATTTGGCTTAAGCACTTGACCTCATTTTCACGGTCTAGTGAACATGTTTAGTTTTTCAGTATGTAGGTCACTGATATTTGCCATTGTGGTTTTGGGTGATACATGTACATGACAGTCTGCTGTATTGCTTTTGTCATTTACCCTAATTTCACAGTCTAGCAAACATGTTAAGTTTTCTGATTAAGTCAGTTTGAGTTTCACGTCAATTTTGCAACCAAGTAGGGACGGCGGAGACATCAATTTGGGTCCACACTTGTTTTATACTCCCGTCTAATGACAGACGTATTATGGTATACCGATTGTCCATCCGTCGGTCTGTCTGTCCGTCCGTTTCATATGATGTGCTCTTACTTGATAACCCTTTGGCCAATTCACTTCAAACTTTGTAGAAGTATTGGGTATGATGGCCTGATGATCTGTGTACTTTTTCTTTTGAAATTTTGATTTTTTTACATTATGGGACTTTATTCGTCAATTTTTAGTCAATTTTTCACATGTCGCTCCCTAACTTGATAACCTTTTGGCCAATTCACTTCAAACTTTGTAGAAGTATTGGATATGATGGCCTGATGATCTGTATACTTTTTCGTGAAATTTCAATTTTTCTTGCAAGAGTTATGGGACTTTATTCGTCAATTTTTAGGCAATTTTCACATGTCGCGCTCTAACTTGAGAACCATTTGGCCAATTCAATTCAAACTTTGTAGAGGTATTGGGTATGATAGCCTGAAGATCTGTATGTTTTTTTTGTGAAATTTCGAATTTTCTTGCAAGATTTATGCGATTTTATTCGTCAATTTTAAGTCAATTTTTCATATGTGGCACTCTAACTTGAGAACCACTTGGCCAATTCACTTCAAACTTTGTAGAGATAGTGGGTATAATGGCCGGACAATCTGTATATTTTTTCTTGAAATTTCGATTTTTCTTGCAAGAGTTATGTGACTTTATTCGTCAATTTTAAGGCAATTATATACATATTGGCTTTAATTGACAATCTTTCTTCAAACTTTGTAGAGATATCAAGCTTCATAGCCAGTTAAAGGTGCATTCTAAAATGAGAACCCCTTACCTAGATTACAAGAGTGACGACGGGCGTATCATGCAACTTGGCGCAGCTGTTTATTAAAAGAAATGATATAATATCATAAAAATAGAGCTAGAAATGTAATAGATAGAGGACTAGTGTAATTGGAAAAAATGTTCAACAAACTAAGATCTACCCACCCTGAAATTTTGAAAAAATCCAGAAACCCTTTTAGGAGTTATTACCCTTTTTTCAAAGAATTTTCGAAATTTTTAACCGGATGGAAAAATCCGATTATTAAAATGGTGAAAATGGCGGGCGGCTGCCAAATGGGTACCCCCTTTGTCCAGGGCAAATCTCCTACAGTATTTGAGACAGGAAGTTTTTTATTTTGCATATTAATTGTACATATATCAAGGTGTGCATGGTACTTTGATTTTGATTTTGGATAATTTATGTCAAAAATAACAGTTGTTGAAAGTTGTCATTTTTACGTCAAACTTTTAACAATAGGGTACCTCCTTTGTCCGGAGCAAATCTCCTACAGTATTTGAGTTAGGAAGTTTTTATTTTGCAGATCAATTGTACATATATCAAAGGTGTGCATGGTACTTTGATAATTTATGTCAAAAATATTAGTTGTTGAACTTAGTCATTTTTATGTCAATTTTTTAACAATAGGGTAGCCCCTTTGTCCGGAGCAAATCTCCTACAGTATTTGAGACAGAAAGTTTTTATTTTGCAGATCAATTGTACATATATCAAAGGTGTGCATGGTACTTTGGTTTTGATTTTTGATAATATATGCCCCAAAAAACAGTTGTTGAACTTAATTATTTTACGTCAAATGTTTGTCAACAAGATACCCCATTTGTCCAGAGCAAATCTTCTACAATTTTCAAGAAAGAAAGTTTTTATTATGCTTATCAGTTGTATATATATCAATGGTGTGCATTGTACTTTCATTTTGATTTTTGATGAATAATGCCAAAATCACCAGTTGTTGTACTTGGCCATTTTTAGGTCAAATATTACTAAAAGGGGGTCCCATTTGTCCAGAACAAATCTCCTACAGTTTAATAGACAGGAAGTTTTTATAATGCAGATTATTTGTACCTCTATCAGAGGTGTGCACAGTACTTTTATTTTCCTTTTTGATTAAAATCCAAGTTGTTGAACTCTCAGAAATAGGTTACTTTGATGGAAGGTTTAACATTGAAAATCAATGAAAATTATAAGTACATTTCAAATATTCAGGGTCAACCCATGTGTAAGATATACTGTCCATGTAAAAGAAAACCCGGTTTGCTGTCACATTGACAGCTTTCCTCTTGTCATATTTTCTGTCTCTTATTTCCAAAACTATAGAAGATAAAGGTGAAGTGTAAATTGATAAAATGTTTGCCATGATGTGGTAACTTCAAAACTGGTATTGAAAATTATTTGTTGACCTTCAGAATGGCCACCAAAAAGGCAGGAATATTTCATATTGTCCAATTTCAATGAAATTTGCTTTCAAAAATAGATATATTTCAAAATAGATTTTGATGTTGTGACTTCAAAACCGGTGTTGAAAATTGTTTGTTGACTGCCATTTTCAAAATGGCCACTAAAAAGGCTTGAAAATTCACTTTGTTGGATTTCAATGAATTTCAGGTTTCCAAATAGATATTGATGTGTCAAACCCTATCTTCTCTGAAACTACTTTGCCAGTTGGAACAAAATTTAGTCACAATAGTCCTTAGGTGGTCCCCTCTTAAAAAGGATTTTTCAGAAATTTACCTCAAACATAATACCAGAGGAACCATAGTTAAACATTGGACCCTATGGGAAATACCGTATAAGTTGTTATTTTCGCGGGACACAAATTTCGCAATTTCCTTCAAACTGCTAGGCTTTATTTTCGCGGGACTCAAATTTTCGCTCTTGCTTATTATTTACTGTATAAAGTCTTTTATAAATAATATTTCGCGGTATGCAATTTTCGCGACTTCAGAATGATCGGGAATAAAGCGAAAATTAAGTCCTC
>MJUU01068166.1:249692-263637 GCA_002080025.1 Modiolus philippinarum | reverse complement strand
TGGATGCTGACCTACCGCCAAAGATGCATGTACATACAAGGTTAGATGATCCTACCATGTACAGTTGCTTAGATCTGAACTCGGGCGTTAACTTGAATGTAAGTCATTCATGCGGAAAATATAGGTCAAAGTGACCTAATTTTGCCTGGATGCTGACCTACCGCCAAAGATGCATGCACATGCAAGGTTAGATGATCCTACCATGTACAGTTACTGAGATATCAACTCGGACCTAAAATTAAATGAAAGCCAGTCAAGCGGAAAATATAGGTCAATGAAACCTAATTTTCTTAGAGGCTGTGAGATAGCCCAAGATGCATCTGCACACAAAGTTTGATGACCCTACCCTTCATAGTTGCAGAAATATATTCCCAAATGCGGACGCGGACGTAGACGTAGACGTAGACGTAGACGCGGACGCGGACACGGACGAGGACGCCGGGGGTACACTAATAGTCCCCCTCAACTTCGTTGAGGCGAACTAAAAATGTAGGAGGAGTTTGAGTCACAAGAAAAGTGTGACGGACGGACGGGTATAACATTATCCCCGAACTTTTTTCGAAAGTGCGGGGATAATTAGAAATATTCTCATGATCAGAAAAATCGCCATTTTAATTTCATTTATTAATAAAAGTCAAAATAGTCAGTAATAAAGGACAATTCGAACATAAGTGGATCTTCTAGGAGCCAGGTGAGAAGTCACTTACATGAGAATCATTTTAATTTTTTTTCTAAAATTGATGTTTACTGATGAAATTTAAAAAAAAATCGTGGTTTCAGAGAACAGATTGAGGAGAGAAGCATTTAATGTAAAAATGTAATGATTTGATTCTTTTGATGTTTTCACAGGCCAGTGAAAAATTAGTTAGGTTTATAATTCGCGTTTTTATATTCAATCTAATGTATTTGAAAGGGCAGTGAAATTTACGCGGCGGCTAAAATTCGCGTATGATTGCCTAATGCGAACATAGCGAAAATTATACACACGCGAAAAAAAACCCGATATACGGGGTGTTAAGTTTCTTTATCGTTTTAGTATGATCAAGTGTTTGAATGTTGAGTGTCCCAAAAAACTCTAATCTGAGAAAGGCATTATATTTTGTTAAGGGCAAAGACATGCAATGCCAATGGTGGAAATTCAGGATAATCCTCTGTGATGGCTCTCCTATCAAAATCATTGTTAAGGCGAGATATATACCATGCCAATGATGGGAACACAGAAGAATCCTCTGTTGCCCTTTATCATTGCTGAGGGAAAAATATACAATACCAATGGTAGAAACCCAGAAGAATGTGGTGGTGGCTTTACTGTCAAAACCATTGTTAAGGACAAACAAATGCAATGACAATAGTGAAAAGCATAAATCCTCTGTGAAGACTCTCCAATTAGAATCGGCAAAGACATACAATGCCGATGGTTGAAACTCGGAAGAATCCTCTCTGATGGCTTTACTATCAAATTATTGTTAAGGCTAAATTAAAACTAAATATAAAAAATGCTAATGGTGGAAACTCAGAAGAATCCTCTCTGAAAATCATTGTTACGTACAAAAGTATACTATACCAATGGTGGGAACTCTAAAGAATGTCCGGTTGTGACAAATCATTCTTAAATGCAAGGATATACAATGACAATAGAGGAAACTCAGACGAACCCTCTGCGGTGACTATCATCAAAATCATTGTATAGAGCAAAGATATGCAATGCCCATGGTGGAAACTATGATGAAATCTTCTTGCTTTACTATCCAATCATTGTAAGGGTAGAGATATGGATGTGGTAGAAACTCTGAAGAATTCTCTGTGCCGGCTTTACTATCAAAATCATTCTTTAGGTCAAAGATATGCAATGCCAACGGTAAAAACTCGGAAGGACCCTCTGCGGGCTATACTTTCGAAATCATTAAAGGCAGATATGAAGTGCCAATAGTGGAAACTCCGAAGAATTGTATGCGAAGACTCTAATTTAAATTAATTGCTAAGGGAAAAGTACTTACTGCAGAATCAATGTTGGAAACTCGGGAGAATCAATCCGTGTTGGCTCTATCAAAATTATTTTTAAGGGAAAAGATATGCAATGTCAATGTTGGAAACGCGGAATAATCCTCTATCACGAGTGGGTATACAATCAAAATCCCTGTTAAATACAAAGATATATGCATGGCCAATGTCGGAAACTCTTGGGAATCTTCCACAGTGGCTATGCTATGGGCAAAGATAAACAATGTCAATGTGGGAACTAGAAATACAATCTTTTCATTTATGTTGTTCAGATCTTCTGCAGATAAAGAACTTTCTGTCTTGTAATCCGATTCGTCCGTTTTGCTAATCCTTCTTTCAAACAGGCTTGCTTTTGTTCAACAACGTCAAGAACTGATAAACCACCAAATGGTTCAGTACAGTTCAGGTCGGATCTGATGAAACATATTAACACCAACAGAAGAGGTTTCATGGATGATAGAATAGTCAATTTTACTAGCTGTCCCCTCACATTTTAGCTTGCTCAATTTCAAAAGTGCTTAGACTGAAGTAGTGGGGGTTTAAGTAGCTTTATGATTCTAAATTATATGATGATACATCAATTCATGCTTATAACTGAAATCTCTCATGGTGTGTTTAAAAGCTTGGAAGTTTGAATGATAGTCATTATTAGTCGGGACTTTTCTTCACTTATTTCCTTCTCCAAACCACAGTAAGGAAAATTTTAAAGGCCATGGTTATTTATTCAACCTTTAATTTAAAATTTAATGAGTGCATCTTTCTTCTATGAGATTAACGTCGATCTGTCTTTTCTTTATCTAGAGGACTGGTCATTTGTAAATAATCTGCAATTGACCATTTTACTTTCGTTTCAAATTTATGTGGACTGACACCTAAATCAGCCGAAAAACACCAGTAAGAGGTCTTGCGTAAGCATAACCAGGATTCAAATATTTCTATTGTCCCTTCATAATTGCTTGCTCTTCTTTGGCATCTGCCTACAGAAGAATCTGCGCAGAAACAAATTTTTCAGCATCGGATTCATTATCTTCGTGCTAATGTTTGATTCAAAAAAAATATCTGCATTTTCTATGATGAAGAGTCAGAAAATGAAAGCCAAGTCTCCATAGATTGTATTATAGTGGAACCAATCAGGCAATGAAGATTCCACTCAGTTATTTGATTTCTGATCTTAGGAAATTATCCTATAGAATTTCTCCTTATTCCTTTTCAACATACCACCAACCTTCATTAAGACTTCTGGATCAACACTTTGAGAACATAGCCTTTAGTGATCTTTAGTTGCTTTGGGTTTTATGTAAGGTACAAAGGTATAGAGATAATTGTCTTGAGCATTGTAATGAAAGTAATCGTTGAAATGTACTAAACTCTCGATTTAATGGAACATTTTGGTAACATTTTCCTTTTCTTGAAGCGTCATATCTGTAACTACACCAGAATATAAAAATTTGTGAAAAACTTGGATTTTAATGTTTGCCTGCCATTTAGATAACAACGAAGAGTTAACAATTTAAAATTGGACATCAGTACAATCTAACAAGATTGCTTTTCTCCTTTTACTACCATTTAAGTGCAAAAATGTCAAGCTGAATTGTTATTTTCTTCCCTCTAACAATGGTCACTGAATACTTCCTCTTAGGGCCTGGTGTAAAACTATGTTCCCCGCTGACAGCAATCCTGGATGAGACGCAGACATATCGGACATATTTTTATACCCGTGGGGGTATATAGTGATGGGGTTGTCCGTCCGTGTGTCCGTGCGTCCGTTATACCTGAGGGTACCCATCTCTTTTCTGCTACTACTCCTGAACCACTGAATAGATTTTCACGAAACTTTAACGCTGTCTTTGATTGATTTTTGGGGTTTCCCATAGCAAAACATGGATTTTGCAATTCCATTACAAGGGGGTACCCATCTCTTTTCCACTTCTCCTCTTGATCCACTGAATAGATTTTCATGAAACTTTAACACAGTCTTTGTGACATAATGTAGATGTGCACCTCCTATTTCAGAATTTGATTTGATTGATTTTTGAGGTTTCCTATAGCAAAACACGGACTTACTCATTACATTACAAGGGGTACCTATCTCTTTTCCGCTATTCCTCCTGAACCACTGAATAGATTTTCATGAAACTTCAACACTGTCTTTGTGACATAATGTAGATATGCACCACCTATTTCAAAATTTGATTTGATTGATTTTTGGGGTTTCCCATAGCAAAACACGGACTTAACCATTACATTACAAGGAGGAAGTTACTTGAACAGAACAGAGAACAGAACAGAGTACCCATCTCTTTTCCGTTACTCATCCTGAACCACTGAAAACTTTAACAACACAGTCTTTGTGACATAATGTAGATTAGCACTTCCTATTTCAGAATTTGATTTGATTGAATTTGGGGTTTCCCATTGCAAAACATAGACTTTGTCAGTACATTACAAGTAGGTACCCATCTCTTATCCACTACTCCTCTTGAACCACTAAATAGATTTTCATGAAACTTTACAGTAACACAATCATTGTGACATAATGTTCTATTTCAGAATTTAATTTAATTATCAAATGGGGGAGCGGGGTATATATCAGTGAGCTTTGCTCAGTTTTTCTAGTTATGGAAACTACCTTGGTCTGTTGTGACCAACATTGGTTCCAACTGGCCAAGTAGTTTAAGAGGAGATCCCTATAGGGGCCTATGTTAAACTATGTTTCCCACTGGTGGCCATCTTGATGAAGTGCTGGCTCGCCAAACATATCTTTAAAGGGGACCATTTTGACCAATTTTAGATCCAATTGGCTTTCATTTTTCAGAGGAGAAGATCTTTCCCATAGGTTCCAATTTTAACTATATTCCATCTTGTGGCCACACTGATTGGATGTGATGTGGATAAGGAATATAACGACCAGGTTGGGTTCCAATTGGAAAGGTAGTTTGAGAGGAAGGCATCTGAATGTTTTCCAATATGATTCAAAGTTAAAGTATGTTCCAAGTTGGAAGCTATCTTGAATGAGTTGTGGACTTGCTAGACACATTTGTTAGGAGGAATAACCAAAGGATTACTGTGACCAAGCTTGGATCTAATTAACCTGGTAGTTTCAGAGAAGATCTATGAATGCTTTCCCAAATGCTAAATAAACTATGTACCCATCTGTCATCCGTCTTCGATGTGATGGGGACTTGCAGGACACAAGTATTGATTAGGCCTACTTAGGACCATTGTGACCAAGTTTGGTTCAAACTGGCTTCTCTTAGTGGTTTCTTTTTATATATTTTCCATTAGGTCAAATGTTTAAAGTACTAGTAAGTTCCCTGGTGGCAATCCCTTGGATGAGGTGTTCACTTGCCGGACACATTTTTAAGACACTACCCAAGGACTATTGTGACCAAGTTTGGATCCAATTGGCCTTTCTTGTTTCAGGGGAAAGATCTTTGAATGCTTTCTCAAAGGGTCCAATATTAAACTATGTTCCCATCTTAGATGTGATGTGGACATGATATAACAGACACAATTTCAGAGGAATACAAACTAAGGACTATTGTGACCAAGTTTGATTCAAATTGGCCAAGTAGTTTAACATGAGAAAATTTTTGAATATGTTTTCCATTAGGGTCCAATGTTAATCTAACTTCCACGTTGGCAACCATCTTGAATTAGGTGTTGACTTGCCAGGCATATTTTAAAGGGGACAACCCTATGACTATTATGACCTGGTTTTGCTCCAATTGGAAATGTAGTTTCAGAGAAGATCTTTGAATATATTTTCCCATAAGGTCCAATGTTAGACTTAGTTCCCTGCTGGTGACCATCTTGGAAGAGGAGTGGAGTTGGAAGGGACATCACCAAAGACTATAATGACCAAGTTTGGCCTTTTTGTTTCAGAGAAGATCTTTGAATGGTTCCCAAAGAGTGCAATGTTTAACTATGTTCCCCATTTGTGGCCATCTTGAATGTAGTCCAATGTTTAACTATGTTCCCCATTTGTGGTCATCTTGATGTAATGCCGACTTGTCAGTCATATTTTTCAAAGGGGACAAACTTAAAACTATTGTGACAAAGTTTGCTTCCAATATGGCAATGGAGTTTCAGAGGAGAAGATTTTTTAATATAGGCAAGTTCCCTGCTGGCGGCCATCTTGTATAAGGTGCAGACTTGCTAGACACATTTTTTAAAGGGGACCGCCTAAAGACTATTTTGACCAAGTTTGGTTCCAATTTGTTTTAAGGAGATCTATGATTGAAAGGTTTACCACAGACAGATGGATGACAGACACCGTGTGATGGCTAAAATTTGTCTGGCTATAGCCAGCCGAGCTAACTGTATAAATAACATGCTAAACAATAACAAATCAAGTGTGAGCTGTACAGAAGGTATATTGCTGCTAAAGAAGGAAGGAAAAGTTCACCATAAGGAAATTAAAATAATCAGGTTTGTCATAGTTTAGATTTAAGAAGTCCATATTCATCAAGGTATGAAGCAGAGTTGGGTCTATAGGTAGTCTCCTGCACTTCAAGCTTACTGGGGGTACAACTTATACAAGTATTCCTTGAATCTTGGATTATTGGAGGAAAATGCATATACCCTGTAGCAGCAGATTAAATTAAAGGACAGAAACATTGGTAGAAATCTGATATAATCTATAAATTGCTGATGCATACATTGGACATTGTTTTAATATCTACCGATCATCTGTTGTTGGCATTTTGGTCATTGATTATCTAATTTGTAAACATTGCTTATACACATAACATAAAAATATGTATTCTATTGTTCTGTTGTTTTTTTTTTATGTTTCAAGTACATGGCCTATTATGTTAGTTTGGGAGGCGACAGTATTGACATGTGCCTTAGTCTAAGGTGATGTACCACTTCTCTTTCCACCCTTGTAAAAGGAGTTAGTTCTAAAAAATTGGGCCACTTCTATCTTTAATACTGATTTACAAATTAATACTATTTCATAATTTTATTTTGTTGTTCTGCATGTACAACAGCTACAAAAATAATCTTATTCTCTTTTTATACATGACATTCAGCTGTCTCACGAAATATATTTTTATAAGGCATAAATTTCTGATGTTTAGCTGAAAACTGTTAAGGTAGATTGACACTAATACACGGCGCATTTGAATGGCACATTTGCTAAACACAAGTCAGGTGCGGAATTAACTGGATTTTCAAGCCGGAATATTTCTTATTTGGCATTTTCATTGTGACGTCATAATAGATTGACATACACTTTCTCGCGAATTAGCTCCCTTTTACCAAAAATATTGTCTGTTTCGTAAACTTTATATAATATTTCTCTTAATCAAACGGTGACATAGATTTTAACAGCTCAACTTATAGCTGAAATGTACACCTCCGAAATGTCCAAAAATTAAAAAAAATCTATCTGTTGTTTATTTCATATGAAAGCATAACAATAAGCATGTTCTCACAGTTCCCTATATATTCTTTGTAAATATTGCTGAAAAATACTGAATTTGGCCTGATTTTCAAAGCTTGATTACAGGAAAAGATGATCGGTGACATATCATTTTTATTTTATTTTTTTGAACAAATGGGCTAAGAACTACAAAATATCTTAAAATAAAAAAATTCTGTCTGATATTTTTATTAGGCTCGAACTACCTTAAATATGTATAATAAATCGACACAAAGACCCAATCCTACCATACTGAAATCTGCAATAAAAAGCATGGGTTAATGTGCTTGCTTTTTTGAAGAAGTAAGACTGAAGTTTACTAATTTTTCCAGTCATTTGTGCACCAAAATAAATATAAGAGTGCAAAAATATAGAAAGGTAATCTGTATATTAATACAGGTTAGAGAAGTGTAATTCAATTTCCATAGGCGACAATAGTAACGTTTCATCCTCTCACAACTTTATTAGTCTCATTTTCTCTCCAAACAGTTATTGTCAATGAAGAACCATTTATCAGCCAAATTTTCAACTGCAGAAACTTATATGTTGCCATTGGTTTTCCGTCCTTAATTTTGACCTCTAGATGATTAACCCAAATTTCAACAAAAATTGCTTATATTTAACGCAAACTAGGGCACCTCTTTTTTAATTTTTTAAAAATTATTCTATTGCAGATAATAAAGTGGCATTTTGTAATTTTTAAATGCAGTATTAAATAAAGTTCTACATAAAAATAATAGAAATTAATTATATCCAATCAGTGAGTTGGCAGACCGATTACCGAGGTGTAGATTGGGTGGCCAAAAAGATTCCAAGGCAATCACGAGCTAATTACACTCTCTTTACCTATATATGGATTTTCATTGGTCCTAAAATTTGCCAAATCCTGTGTTTTTATGTAGCCTTATATACTAGTAAAATGTTAAGCAACATTTGAAAATACAATTCCAGGCACTTCATTTTTTAGCGAATTTTTCCGGATGCCACCCCTATATAAAAAAGAAGACAAAAATATGACTTATTGGGGACATTACATCATAACTGAATATGACTTTTTTTAACGTTTCATTTTCAGATGTTAAAGGGTCGTCTATGTTGATAATAAGAAATATGTGGCTTGCTCATAACGGCTGAATTTGAACAACAAAAGAAGACTCGGTGCAAAATTCTCTAAGATACAATACTGAAATAGACTATAGGCTAAAAATTTTGAGAATGCTGACACAGTTCACCTAGTTGTGATGTAATACAGGCTTCTATGAAACATATTATGTGCATAAATAGAACCATTGAATTAACCTACTATGGTTAATATGACATTATTGGGAATAGCCCTTTCGCGTATTTTTTACACAAACCAAATTACAACGAAATTTCGGTTGAAAGTTTGAACAGATACAAATACAAGGTACAAAACCACATATTTCTTAGAGTGTTATACAAAATGAATAATAATCAAACGAAACTTAGTGTTTTCTTTTAATATTTTCACTACCAAGGGCAATTACTAAAGCCCACCCCCCTTTTCGTGATTTTCGTAAATTCTACAATTCTTCGAAATAGACTATAATTGTGACATAACGATATGTGTAGAAATTGACTAGTCCTGTATTGCAGTTCTACACAAAATGAAGTGATTTAGTACCCCAACGGGAGCTTTGTTCCCCCAAATTGTGAAAATGACAGTTTAGCTCTTTAGGTTAGAGTAGTGCAATTCAGTTGCCATAGGCGACAATAGTAACGTTTCCTCCTCTCACAACTTTATTAGTCTCATTTTCTCTCCAAACAGTTATTGTCAATGAAGAACCATTTATCGGCCAAATTTTCAACTGCAGAAACTTATATGTTGCCATTGGTTTTCCGTCCTTAATTTTGACCTCTAGGTGATTACCCCAAATTTCAACGAAAATTGCTTATGTTTAACGCAAACTAGGGCACCTCTTTTTTAATTTTTTTTAAATTATTTTATTGCAGATAATAAAGTGGCATTTTGTAATTTTTAAATGCAGTATTAATTAAAGTTCTACATAAAAATAATAGAAACTAATTATATCCAATCAGTGAGTTGGCAGACCGATTACCGAGGTGTAGATTGGGTGGCCAAAAAGATTCCAAGGCAATCACGAGCTAATTACACACACTCTCTTTACCTACAATTGAAACTTTTATCCATAAATTTTTCGTATATTTGTGAACAGATTGTTTTTATGTTTTTAATCTTAACAATGGATTAAAACTGAATAAGAGCTGTATCCCTCACCTGGACCTTGAAAAGCATAGATAGTCTATACTAAAGAAGCCAAAGTTAAATTATTGTTCCAATATACCTAGTGGTTTAAGGGGAAGAGACTCTTGAAAATCTTTCTGTTGGGTCCATTGTTAAACTATGTTTCCTGCTGGAAGCTGTCTTGGATCAAAACACTTGGATATAGTGCACATCTGAAAAAAAACACCTTTTTGTAGGGGACAACCTTAAAGCTATTGTGGCCAAGTAGGGTCCACTGTTAAAACTATGTTCCCTGCTGGCATCCATCTTAGATATAGCGCAGACCTGAAAAGCAACATTTTTGCAAGGGACCACCAAAAAGCATTTGAGGCCAAGTTTGGTTCCCATTGGCTAAGCAGTTTAGAGGAGAAGAACTTTGAATGGGTTTTCCCATAGGTTGCAATGCTAAAACTATGTTTCCGGCTGGTGGCCATCTTGGATATGGCATGGACCTGAAATAGGTGACCAAACAAAGGACTATTGTGGCCAACATTGGTCCAAATTGGCTGTGCATTTTCAGAGGAGAAGATCTTTGAACGTTTTTCCAGTAGGGTCAAACCTGCTGCAAACTTGGATATAGTGCAAACATGAAAAACACCTTTTTTTGCAGGGGACAACCATATGACAATTGTAACCAAGTTTGGATCTAATTGGCTCACCAGTTTCAGAGAAGACCTTTGAAAGCATTATCCTACAGGATCCAATGTTAAAACTATGTCCCCCGCTGGCATCTTGGATATAGCTAAAATCCAAAAACAATTTTTTTTGCAGGGGACAACCATAAGACAATTGTGACCAAGTTTGGTTCAAATTGGTTCAGCAGTTTAAGAGGAGATCTTGGAATGCTTCATCTCATCAGGTCCAATGTTAAAACTGTCTCCTGCTGGCATTCTAGATACAATAAAAATCCAAAAACATCTTTTTTGCAGTGGACCAGCAAAGGACTTTTCTGGCCAAGTGTTCCATGTTAAAACTGTTTCCCACTGGTGGCCATCTTGGATATAGCGCTGATCTGAAAAACACCTTTTTGCAGGGCATCACTCAAGAACTATCATTGCCAAGTTTGGTTCTTATTGGCTAAGTAGTTTCAGAGGCAAAGATCTTGGAATATGTTTCCCAAAGGGTCCAATGTTTAAACTGATTCCTGCTGGTGTATATCTTGGATATAGAGAGGAACTGAAAAATATCTTTTTTCAGAGCCAATCATTTACTTTTGTGGCCATTTTTTTCCACTGACCAAGTAGTTTTTGGGAAGAAGATATTTGAATGAAAGGTTTACGCTCAATGGATGAATGGCAAAAGCTAACATTAGCTTAATGAAGGTGGGTTAAAAATTTATCAATTTGCTGTCAATGGACATGTTTTACATATTTCCAGATTTAGTGCTATATATGGGGAAAAGGAGCTAATTTGGGCAAAGTAGACAAAACATGATGTTTTATGTCTGTCAATCAATTATGATGTCACAAAGGATAAGCTGTCGAATGACTATTCAGGTCTAAAAATTAAGCCTTCCCCGTATGCAACTCTTTATTATTCAAAAACGTGATCGATTGTGACATGAAACAGCATTTGTCTACTCTAATTTATAGTTGAAAGTTTTCTCAATTGTAGATACCACATCAAGGTTGACAGCGGCAATATTAAACATCAACCTGGTACATACAAAGCATTTGAAACAATATTGACTGGTTTAATGTAATAAATAATACTAAAAAAATGTAAATTTGTTTATAATCCTAGTTGTTATCAAAAATCATCTTCCTTCCACCATTTTATCCCTGGCTATAACTGATTCATCAAACTCTATCATGAATGTAGTTCCTTTATGCCAATGGGCAGTTACTTTGGCTGGCTGAAAAATAACAAATAAGTAAAAATAACACAATCAAATCAATACAGAGTGGGTCTCAATAGGGTTTTAGTGGGAAGATTGATTGGCCTTTTAAAGCGACCAGGAAAGAGAATCCTGTGTAATAAATCAAGTGTTTGAAGGGTAATACTAATAAAATTTGGGGCAAACTGGAAAGGAAAATAATTTTTGACAAGCATCAACATGACAACTAATAAACTGTAAGCAAACTAATTCTATCAGTTCTTGTTTTATGAAATATTCTTTTTTCAGTGTACTATAACTGGTATTTCCTTTTTTACAGTATCCAAAGTCTATCAACTGTGGATACTTCTGATCCACATAGGGTGGATACTTCCGATCCACATAGGTACTCTTAAAAATTTGATGGCTCTTACACTTCAGAGTAAGGAGTAGGTTCAGTAAGGCCACTTTTGGCTCAAAATTTGAAGATTCGTTAGAGAAAGATCTGGGTATTTTCGAACTCTATACTGTATACTGTAAAGGATTCAATTAGGGCTATTCCATATATAATTCCCACCGGGGGGGATGGAACACCAGTGAATTATTTTTCTGTTGGTGGTGGGTAAATTTCTATTGTATCCTAATAGTTTAATTATATATTTAAATTTTTTTCTTTTGGTGGGGGGTATAAAAATAAGTGGCATTCCACCCCCTGGTGAGAATTTTTACTGGAATAGCCCTAAGTGTTTGGGTATTGATTTAATAGATTTGGTCAAGTATGCCAACCAAACATAGCATAAACTGGGGAAATTGCTGAAAAAGGCTGAAAAGGCTAGATTTTTGGGGCATTTTGGGCACTATTTAACATTGGCCAACCTTTTGTACACTGACAAGCTTCATATATATTGTGTAGAATATTAAATTACAAGTTATATATAAATATTTTGAGTGTGCTCATGCTTGGCCACTTCCGTTTTAATCAAAAACCCATCAAAAATGACAAAATATCCACAATTCTGAAAATTTTGCCTCTTTGGGCTAATTTTTTGGCATTATTTCTAGGATCCCAGTAGTAATTTTTGAAAAATGATCACCAATCTATTAAATTCAACCATTCTTCTATATGAAAACAATCAGACAATAAACTTTTGACAAATTGTCAAAAATGAGGAAATTAGTGGGCCAAAAAAGGCCCATGCCGAACCTTGTCCAGGCCTCAAAGTAAGGATTTCATTCAAGGAGCCAGTTGGCTCCTAACTAACAAATTTGGGAGCCAATAAAAAAATTGAGGAGCCAGTTATTAAAATCGATGTGATCCATATATGAGTTAATTGCTTATTTATCTATTACATGAAGATCAAAATACAATTTTTCATGGAGCAGTTAGAGAACTACTGGGTATCGTAAAATTTGGTTATATTTTTAAAAACAGAATTGTCTGTTTTGAAACAGTTCAGGATTAGATAATGTACTGTAGAATTTGGATGGAAACCTAAATCAAAATTTGAAGCAGAAAAATTAAGGTGAACAACTACATGTAAATCATGCATTCTAAGCAAAACATTCTGAAGTTATGGTTAAATTTCGTTCTAAGAAATATAAAAAAATCACACCAAAAGATGATGTAGGGTGTCAACTATGAAGTATAATGCAAGATGTCATAGCAATCTTGATCCTAAGTAAACCAGTCAGTAGTAAAATCCTGATTACATGTATCACAATTAAATTAAAGATATTTGAATGCTACTCTCATTAAAAAAAGTAATTCTGTCTACAATTATGTTAGAAATGGTAGATCAGTATATCAATCTTATGGCCAAGTTTTTCAGGAGCCAATTTGGCTCCTCATTGCACAAAGTTAGGAGCCAGTAGGACAGTTTTGGGAGCCATGGCTCCTAAAACAGGTATAAAATTGAGCCCTGTTGTCCTTTGGAAATTAAGGGGTTTGGCTTCAGAAGGATTTATCCCAAATAGTAAAATATTATGAATATACTAAGTTAGATGGTATACACATTCTTGCTTCAAGAGGACTGGAGCTAAACTAATTATATTAAGTAAGATGGTACACATGAGTTTAGGTAATGAGTAGACTGAATATACTAAGTTACATGTAGATGGTATAAATGTTCTAGCATCAAGAGGACAGAAGCTAAATAGATTGAATATAAATGTATATATACTAAGTAAGGTGTTATACATTGTCTGGCTTCAGGAGATTAGGTGATGAGTAGACATAGTTTAATCGAATAAATGATCATCTTTTCTATTATTATACTTACAAAATTAGCTCCATTAAGAACAGCTTCTATAATACCCGCTGTAAATGCTGCACAATTTAACTTGGCTGTAAAAAAATAAGTCTGTTAAATCTTTAATCTTCCTATTTAAAAAGCATGAATGAAACCATGAGAACTATAATCATTGATTTTTTGTT
>MJUU01068166.1:207870-219867 GCA_002080025.1 Modiolus philippinarum | reverse complement strand
AATTTTCCAAAAATAAAAAGGCAGGATGGAAAATTTGACCATAGCCCCCCCCCCCCATAAAAATCAAATGGTTTCTCCCTTAGACGAAGTATTTGACGAGCTTTGCTCTATACTATACAAAGAGAATGCCATAATATTGATTTGATAAATAACACAATATCAGCACATCTACAGGCTCTAAAGACCTGCACTTCTGTGAATATTCAAAATAGTTTTAGTAATATAGGGCCTAATACAAAATGTAGTTCGGAGAAAAATTTACCACTGACTTCATTACAATCAAGTAATCAACAAATTCCTGAAATCAACGAGGACCAACTTCCCAATAGCTCTAATATAGAAATTGATATGAGTAATTCTTCCTACATATGTCCTCTATGTGAAGAATCTGTAAACGATACTGATTGCATAGCTTGTGACAATTATAATGGCTGCATTTTCAATGTACAGGTTTGACATCAAACATTATAGACAAAAATTTCAGTGATTCTAGTTTCATTTGCTCTACATGTAATGACCAATTACTGTTTTCACCAAATCCCACCAAGAACAACACAAATGAAAATATATGTACTGATATTGACAGTCAAACTGATCATGAAACTGGTCCAAAAAGTATACTTACTTGTTTGCCATCAAATAGTTCAAGTAATATCTCAACTCAACAAATGAAGCCTGTAAATCAGTCTAATGATGGTTGCCAAAGTACTGACTTTACACTTCATAAGCAACAACAGCCTGTTCAGATAAACACTTTAAATGAAACCTCAGGAACTAACTCTGAATTAAATACTAATCATACACAATTTTCAACAATGAACTCAAAAGAGCCTTCAAAACAGCAATCAATAAAACGTTCGGCTAAAAGAGCAAAAGAAGATGAAAACAGTATTTTGATCGCCCAACGTACTAGAATAATTAATTTGGAAAATGAACTTAAACAGATGAAATCGGTTATAGATACATTTAAACAATATTCAAATCAACATTTAAGTCAACAAACTTCTCATCAGCTACATATTCATGATACTCAGCTTTCTACTGGTGATAACACTTGTAATAATCATAACACGTGTATTTCAAGGAATGAATATCTGGAAAATAGAATTCGCAATCTAGAGAACCAGATGACGCAAAATTTATGTATAAGTACCCAACTTGCTCTTCAAATGAAAACTCCGATGTCTTATTCAATGCCAGTTGCTACGCCTGCTCACTTATTTACACCACATTCTTATCCATATGGTTTACCTCCATTTCATCATCAGCCACAGTGTCAGGTACCTTATTCAGCTCAGCATTTTACTATTCCACCTCCTCTTTATCATTTACGACCACAACAGACACCTCAACATGGCACATCACCCTACAATTTGACACAAGTGCACCCATCAAGGCAACCACCTACTAGCCAACATAAACACCAACAAATGCACTCACCGTCAACTGGGCAAACATTTTCTCACACTTCACAGACCAACGTATCTATACCTCCGCCTACCATGCCTCCAGCTACGATACCACCACCAAATTATCAGGACAAAGCTCAGGAGTCAGCGAGAATGCAAATGAACAGTACACACAATGAGCTAACACCTTCTGATATTTGTACTGGAGCAAATTATAGCTCGAAACTCTTTTCCGAGTAACTGCAGCCCTGAACCTGCTAGATTAAAAGAGCTGTCAAACAGTGTCAACTTGCGGCAACAGTGTATAAAAAACTCTAACAAATCTTATTCCCAAGCAATAGCCGTTTCGAACTGTACGACTGATCAAAAACAAGTTAAGTCTGATGAATCTGTTCAACCAGAGTACTTAAGAACATCAGAAAATAGTCAACAATCTAAAATACAGACACAACATCCTTTTCGAGACTCAAGCCTCAACGAGAAACCACCAGAATTGATGATAATAGGGGAGGATCTAAGAGAATTGGAAAAGCGAATATCACAAAAACAACTTGTAACATTAAGGGTGCTAAATCAAATACTTCCTACTTACAGTCTTTGGCTAAGGAATATAGTGTAGTATGCATACAAGAACATTTTCTTTGGAAGTTCGAAACAAGTTTTATTAACAAGATTCTACCAGACTACGACCATCTAACTAGATGTCATGACTCAAACGAGCCGCTGGATGGATCTAAACTCCCTAGAGGTCAATCAGGAGTTTCAATTATTTGGCCAAAAGTATGGAATCCACATGTAAGAAAACTACAAGATGGTAATGAACGTATAGTAGCGATTTCAATAGCATCAAATGGGAATGTTTGCATTATGAATGCTTACCTACCTACACATGACAAGTGCTCAGTGGCTGAATATTCAGAATGTTTAGACATTATTTTCAGTATTATCAATAAATATCGTGATTCTCATGAGATTGTTCTCTGTGGAGACCTCAATGGCACGATACTTGATACCAGATCAAACAAACATGACAAACTTTTGAAAACTTGTGTATCTGAAACTGTTAGTCCCATCTGAAATTGAAACAAAACATACTTTTTTCCACCATTCAGGAAGTTCAAGTTCACAAATCGATTATATACTATTTCAAAACCTAAGTGGAGTTGAGGAGCTTAAAGTTCACGAACAAGAAGCTACAAATATGTCTTCACATGTTCCAGTATCAGTGAAAACCAGTTTTATCGTCCCCTTGTCATTGTCACCTAATAATTTGAGCTCAAATGTTCAGCATACCTTCAAACTTCTTTGGAAAGATATGGATAAAGAACTCTATAACAATTCTCTTCAACAGAGTTTAGAACCATTCAATGAAAATTCGTCTGTTGAAACACAAACTGATTTTATCATGAACAATCTTGGTAAGGCTGCTAAATTAGCAGTCCCACGTAAACCTGTAAAGCTTCAAGGACCAAAATGGAAAGCATCACCGAAAGTGAAAAGACAACTTAAAACATGTAAAATATTATATTCCAAATGGAAAAATACTGGAAAAGTCCGAAACAGCTATATACATAACGAAGTGAAATCTGAAAAGAGACGCCTCCGTAGTCTCCAGAGAATGGAACAAACCATCGATAGGAAAAACCTGTATCAACAAATAATGGAAAAACCTTCAACAGAACTTTTTTATCGTCTTATCAAACGAAAAAGGACTGGGACCAAAATCGAAACCTCAGCCATGCAAATTGATGGAAAATTGGATTATAATTTTGAAAACCAACGCAAAGCCTTTGCTAGGTATTATGAAGATTTAAGTGTATATACCAAAGGAAGATATCTTAATCTCTGTCATATCAAACAAAATTTAATAAAATCCGTATATGAGCAGTCTGAGCCATCCATCGAATTATATACAGAACAGGAAGTTAGTAACGCTATCAACAAACTTCATCCAGGAAAAGCTGTTGATGAATATGGTCTATCCTCAGAACATTTAACGAATGGTAGAGAATTTATTATACCTGTATTAACTAAGCTCTTCAACAAAATTTTATCATCTCGAAAAGTCCCAACACAGTTAAAAGTTGGAGTATTGACACCAGTTTTAAAGAAAGATAAGAATCCAACAGAATTTGGAAATTATCGTGGAATCACAGTAACTCCCGTTATAGCTAAAGTACATGCACATTGTATTCTTAATAGATTAGATTCCCGTAATGTTACAGAACTGCAATTTGGATTTACTGAAGGTCTCAGCCCAGTTATGGCAAGTGTTATAGTAAGTGAAATGAAATGTGAGGCAAATCATAGTAAAACCCAACTTTTCATGGGAACTGTCGATGTTCAGAAAGCATTTGAAGTTGTCCAACATACTGTTTTATTGGATAAACTCTTGAATCTTAATATCCACCCAGATTTGTGGCTACTTCTTTGTGGTCTGTATACTAATATGTCCACTCTAGTAAAATGGAAAGGAAATTTAAGTCAAAGCATTGCAATAAAACAAGGAGTTCGACAAGGGGGTATTCTATCAACCTACTTATACAAGTTTTTTGTCCAAGATCTGCTCCTGGAGCTGGAAAGTCACTCAATTGGTGCACACATCGGTAATACCTACACTGGAACACCCACCTGTGCAGACGATCTAGCACTCCTGGCAAGGGATAGTAATGAACTCCAACTTATGTTTAATATTGTACAACGGTATGATGATCAACATCACTACAGCATCAATCCTACCAAAACACAGGTGGTTAAACTCAATAATGATAGGTTAGGTAAAACTGATGATACATTTCTTCTCAATGGCAACAATGTACAATTGGACACGTCAACCACACATTTGGGTCTTCAAAGAATGGACAAACATGAATCTCAGGTCAATGTTGATGATAGAATAAAACTTGCAAGACGAACCAAATACTCCCTTTTAAGTTCAGGTCTACATTGCACTAACGGAGTTGATCCAGGTACTGCACTGAATATCTACAGATCGTATGTTCTACCCAGATTGTTATATGGCCTAGAAGCTATTCATCTTAAGAAATCAGATATGGACAAATTAGGACAGTTTCATAGAAACAATCTTAGACACTTCCAATCACTTCCGCAACGGACATCTTCCGCAGCTGTATACCTGCTTATTGGTGCCTGTCCGATCGAAGCAGAACTACATAAACGAACATTCTCCTTATTTTATTTGTTTTTGGCTTCAGAGAACATAAAATTACAAGAACTGATTGAAAGACAAATCTTAACTAATTATGGTAATTCGAACAGTTTCTTCAGTCGATGTGTTGAATTATTGCAGATGTACAATCTTCCATCATATTATGATCTTCAAAAGTCTTTACCAACAAAGGGCCAGTGGAAGTCCCTTGTTATGTCAGCTATTAATAAATTTTGGACAAGTCAACTAGTATTGGATGCCAGCTCAAAAAATTCATTAGAATTTCTTTCAATTGACAATCTCTATGTTGGTCACCTCCACCTTGTATATAGGACTGTTTAGCAGATATACTATTTACCCTATGTGTCCACTGTGTGGATTTGAAACGGAAGACATTATTCATTTATTAACTTCATGCGCTGCCTTGGCAGAAATTCGTTTCAAGTACATTCCTTTGATTAAATCTGTCATCACTGAAGCTACAAGTGCTGAGACTTGGAAGCAAAACTTCAGTACCCCTTTTGAGATAACTAAATTGATACTGGACTGTTCAAACTATATTGAGATTTTTCATACAAATTTAGACATTATGGCTGAGATTGAAACATTGTCCAGAGATTATTGTTTTAAGCTCCATAACAAGAGACTGAAAATATTAAACGATCTGGGCTAACAGTACATGGATGACCAAATCCTGAGTTTATTATATTAGTATATTTTTACATTTTAAGTGTGTATATAGACAGATAAATTTTAATTACCACTGTTAATTACCCAGTAGTCTGGGGTGTTCCTACAACCAGAGGAAGCTCAATCGAAGAGAAGAGAAAAAGCCAATTACTAATTTTTCGTTCCTCGTGTTGTGACAATTTATTTCTCGTACGCCCGTGCACACCACCCCCCTGTTCGACCCTCTTCTCTATCAGTTTTCAAACATCTTTGAGTATATGGTCTTCCAAACGTTTAGATTTTATCTGCACTGATGAGACACAAGTTGTCGAAATGCGCATATGCAGAAAGTAAATTCACAGTGACTTCGGTATTTAGTTATTTATCATTATTTTTCCATTTTGCTATGCCAGGGACTATACATCACAGAGATAAGACACTTCTAGTTACGTCTATGTAAATTGTCATATTGAACTCGGACGGTCCTGAAATAATTCGTATCCGTATCCGGACCGGTAATTATTGGCGTCATCGAGATAGCGTGGGTTCGATTTCGAATTACGATTTCGGTGATTTTTGGAATATAAAAACAGCTATAAAGCAAACCATAGCTCCTAAAACATAGCACTTAAACTAAGAGTTGTAAATAATTTGATTTTGAGCGTGTAAATGACCATATACGGGTAAAATAGTTTCAAAGCTGAGGTGTTCTTCATATCAGGATCGTTTAGTTGCAAAACCCGTTCTACGTGCATTGCTTGTACCTTTCATCGCTTAATTTTGCCTGGTCATAAAGCATTAATTTAACATATTTTCTAAAAATCAATGACCCTACTGTGTACCTGTTGCTTTTTTTTATGGGATTGTTAATATTTTAGGCATCTTTTTCAGGGCTTGAAGTTTGTGTTTATTTCAAATGGGTTGACAACATTCATGCCATATGCATCACCCTTGCATTACATCACTCATTTTTTATTGGTCCTATAGCATCTATTTTACATTTTTTCTTTAATCTAATGTCCCTACTGTGTACCTGTTGCCTTTTTAAAATAAGATTTGTAATTTTATAGGCATTTTNCATACGTTCGTGCCACACGCATCATCCGTACATTGCATCACTCATTTTTTATTGGTCCTATAGCATCTATTTTACATTTTTTCTTTAATTTAATGTCCCTGCTGTGTACCTGTTGCCTTTTTAAAATAAGATTTGTAATTTTATAGGCATTTTCATGGCTTGAAGTAAGTGTTTTAATTTCGAGTGTGTTGACATACGTTCGTGCCACACGCATCATCCGTACATTGAATCACTCATTTTTTGTTGGTCCTATAGCATCCATTTAACATTTTTTGTTAAATTCAATGTCCCTACTATGTATCTGTTGTATTATAGTAAGATTAGTAGTAATTTTTAGGCATTTGTTCAGAGCTTGAAGACCAATGGCAATATTTTCATTGATGACATTGATGATGGGTTGAAGTCTGTTACGGAAGTTTTAAAAAACAAAAATGACTTGTGTTTTGATACAATATTTCTGGGTTTTCAATTCTTCTTCATTTGTTTAATTTAAAAAAATGACATGCAAAAATGTAAAGCAATTTAATCATGCTTTCGGCATAATTCAACGTATTAAAATACGAAACTACGCGACTTTTAATTTACTACTAGCTCCGTATACGTATGTCCAGGTTAATTTAGTTTTTATCGAAGTGACATATCCCTGTAATGTATAGTCCCTGGGCTATGCTAATGTGTCCAATATCCTTGCGTTATTTCTCGTTTTCAATTTTTTAATGAGTATCTCCCTTTAAATGCAATTTTATAATAGATTTTGTTTTGCGGTGACACTTCATTATATAATATTTCCCCTTTTCTCACTTTATCATAAATTAATCAATGTTTAGATGTTAACTTTTCATCCGATTTGAAGTAATTTCATTTTTCCAACATTTTTTCGGTTTCAATGGCAACAATCACAATTTTGATATTTATAAGACCAAAAATCAATTATACACAAATAAGCTTGGTAACCTTCATGTCAAATTTCAAGTCATGCCGGCGGTTTAGATCAATTTTGATTTTCCTGCCATGTTTTTTTCGGTTTCCGTGGCAACGGTCGCCATTTTAAAATTTTGAAGACCAAAATTCGTTGCACTAGTTGTCTGATCAAGCTTAGTTTCTATTCATTTCCCGTCCCTACACCTCACTTTCCAAGTGGGAATAACTAAGATCTGTTAATTTCTTGTCTCTACCCATTTCTCACTTTTTCCAAAAAACTTTTTCCCGGTTGTCCAATCCACCTTTATATCTAATATGACAATAGGAGCAACCAAGAGGAAAGTCACACTTCATAAATTCAGGAAGGAATTCTAAAGTGTCATATTTCATAAGTTCATGAATGTCGCAATTAACATTCTTGAATTTTCCAAAAGTATAGAAAAGCTGAATTTCCTGTCTATACCAAGTTCTCATCCTTTTCAGTGATAGGCAAAACGCGTTGTTCCACCTTATTTTTTTCTTCTTATCAAATTTTGAATTGATTAACTTGTGCTTGTCCTGATATAGCTTAAACATTGCTAAGTGAACGTAAAACTCGAACATATCAAACAATCCAGATCGATAAAAATCAATGTCACAATGACATAATGCCAAATTCCAAAAGAGTTCACCCTGATTTTGCAGTTCCTGTGGGCTCAATAAACAAGGAACAGGTCTAAGGTTCGAGTATTTATTACATAGACGTTGAAATACCCTATAAATATAAAGATAACAAAAATAAGTATATTTGTCACAGCTTATACTATACTAAGGGGAATAACTCAAAAATATTCCAGAGTAAAGTAAGATTAAAATGCAATATCAGAATGCAAATGAAAATAATATAAATTATACTCCATATCTCCATGAAACTATATAATCTCAATAGCATGTATATTTACTTCCATATATCTCAGTTATGAAAATATCCATGACAAGTTACTAATACTATTGCTGTGACTATACCTTATATAAAGTAAATAACAAATAATAATAACAAAAATACATGCAGACAGCATGCGAACTAAAAATAAGGAATAAAATACAGAACACTGATTCTTACCATATATCTGTTATATAGGTATACATCTATAGACACATATTGGAACCTCCAGCAGTACTTCAAAGTAATAATGTATTACAAACATCAGTGCTGGCTATAATCTACATCCTGATCAAGAATAATGAAGCATCCAGAAGATAATATAAGAATTCCAAGTTTAAACTTTGGATTACCAAACAATATGAAGACTTCAGATCACAATATCAAATTTTCATGTCCTTAGCCTTCACAATCTGAACAAAAACTTTAGAATCTTAACTTCCTGTGAGATGGACCAATGAGAATACTAGAAATTTCCCACCAAAAATGACATCATGAAAAGAGGCTGTGTAAAGGGAAATTATAGAATATAGAAAACTACTTTTAGAAACTAAATATCAGAGAACCATAATTAAGTATAATATTCTAATTACTAATTATAAATAAAACTAATTATTGCTATATTAATAAATATAAATACTATCAGATATTTGATTTTAGGAATCAAATTTCACCCTGTCACATACTCCCCCTCGACATAAAATGACGTCCCAGTCATTTTAAGAGAGTAATATAAATACTATCTGTAACAAATAAAACTATATACATTAGTTAGTTCAGCTGTGAAGTTAATGAAAAATTAAATTAAACTGTAAATGAATCAATCTTTGGTGATAATAGCTAATAATGCTTCACATGCTTGTTTTTCTGAACCTGAAAATATGCCTTTTCCTGTACAATCTGAAATAAATTCAGCTTTATGCTTCCAAGGTTCATTCAGCGAAGTAGCAGACTTTGTAACATATGCTCCAGAACGCATCCATTCAGGTTCCTTCCTAGCTCGACCTGAACGTCCTGGAACCTGCTGCTCATCAGACTGTGGTGATTCTGGTCTTACAACTGTAGGTTGTATATCTGATTCATCCGACTGGTATTCAGAGTTCTGTGAAGCGCTTCCTGTGTCATTGTCAGAATCTTCTCCAGTGACACTCTGACTGGAGTAGGCGTCCCCATCAGATTCAGACTCTGTTTCTTGTAGTGACTGATCTGTATCCTCTGTTGCATCATCAATGTCAACAGTTGGTGTGTCATTTACAACAATGATAGGCAGATCTGTACTACTATCATCAACAGATGGTTCAGAAGCTTGCTGAATTGGTTGTTTCTGTCTTTTCCTGGGTTTAGGAACTGGATGGCGCTTTCGTGGAGTAGGAACTGGTTTAATTTCTGATGATGTACCAAGTGGCAAAAGCAGGTTTCTGTGTAGAGTGCGTCTACGACCCTCTCCGACCTTCTTCTGTACTACATATACTGGTACATCTGTGTTTGGTTGGTCGACAATGGTGTACACATCATCTTCCCATTTGTCGGCAATCCATGATGTGCGACAACTTGAACCAGTACGTCATCTCCCTTCTCCAATCTGGTTGCTCTGGCCTTAAAGTCATATCTGGACTTCTGTTTGGTCTTGGCTTGATCAGTGACTTCGGATGCAAGCTCATAGGCCTTAGACAACCTCTGGCGCAGTTCCTGTATATACTTGGACTGGAGTTGGAGTTCTGGTTCTTGCTTCAGTCCAAATGCTATGTCGATCGGAAGGTTAGGCTCTCAGGAAGTAAGGTGACTGCTTCGTCTCTGAATGCCGTGTACAGTTGTAGGCATGCACAAGCGGAGCTACATGTACTTTTCAACTGATCTTCTGATTTGGCTGTAGTGCATAGCAATTCCAACAGAGTTCTGTTAAAACGTTCTGTCATACCATTTCCCATTGGGCGGTATGGTGTTGTCCTGGATTTGTCTGTTCCAAGTAGGTGGCAAAGCTCTTTGATCACTTTACTTTCAAAGTTTGGGCCTTGATCTGAATGTATTCTACTAGGTATGCCATAATGCACTATGAAGCTGTTAAATAAGGCATCTGTTGTTGTCTTGGCCGTTTGGTTTCTAGTTGGCACGGCTTGGGCATATCTAGTAAAATGGTCGGTGATAACTAAGATGTTCTCTATTCCGCCTTTTGATGGTTCTAGGCTAGGGAAGTCCAAATATACTAGTCCGATTGGATGAGTTGACTCGATGGGTAGTAAAGGAGCTCTATGTGGAACATCTTTACGCTTCTTGCATCGGTCACATGCTTAATCCATTCGGTGACATCTTTGGTGACGGATGGCCAGTAAAATCTGTCACGTACTAAAGATAGTGTCCTATCACGACCTGGATGACCCATGTTGTCATGAAGTGATTCCAGTACAATTGGAACATGAGTTGATGGCAGAACAAGTTGGTTGACTTTCTGATCATCTATATGTATTTCTCTGTGCAGTACACTATTTACTAAGTTGAGCTCGGTGATGGCATTAGTTCGGTCAAAGGTTTTGCTATCTGACTGAAGTGATGGATAAAGCGTCGATAATATCCAGCGAAACCGATGAAACGTCTTACATCCTCAGGTGAGATCTGTCTCTATTCCATTCCCTGATACTATATGGCCAATTTACTTCACTTGTGGTTGGAAAAACGAGCACTTTCCTGGTGAGAGTTTAAGGTTGGCTTCCCTAATCCTGTCAAATACTAATTTCAGGCGTTCGAGATGTTCTTCATATGTCCTGGAAAATATGATGACGTCATCAATGAAAACGCAACATATGACCATGTGGTAATCCTGAAGGCAGTCCTGCATCAGTCTCTGGTACGTCGCGGGAGCGTTGGTTAACCCAAATGGCATGCGGTTGTACTCGTATAGACCTAGCGGACCGACAGTAAAAGCTGTCCTCTCTTTATGTTTTTCCAAAATTTCCACTTGGTGATATCCCGCTTTCATGTCAATTACAGTAAAGTAATGGTTTCCAGCCAAATAATCTAAGATATCCTCAATCCGGGGAAGAGCGTAGGCATCTTTCTTTGTCCGGAGATTAAGTTGGCGGAAATCAACACATAATCGAAGAGTGTCGTTTTTCTTCCTAACCAATACTCAGTTGGATGCGAAAGGACTTAAGGACTTTCGTATAATTCCCGCACGAAGTAATTGGTGGATGTGACTCTTCACCTCCTCATAAATAGAGGGTTGGATACTTCTGTATCTTTGTTTGAATGGTGTTGGATCCAGTAGTTCAATCCTGTGTTTCATAATGCTTATGTAGCACTTTTCTTCTGGTTAATCTTCCGTGTTGCGGGTTGAAAATGTTGAAAATGTGTTCCAACGAATTCCAGAACGATTAGACATTGATTTGGATGATCAAGTTGGACGATGGAGAAAAAGAACGTCAAGAGGAAAAACATTACCTATACAAAATGCAACAGAAGATAGAGTATTATTTAAAACTATCTCTGGTAGGGTTCAATTCTGACAATATGATACTTATACTGTAAAGAATCAGAAAATAAGTTATGTGGTGAAAAGAAATAGTTGCTTTACGTGCATAAAAATGAAGTCTTAAAATTTCTAGTTACTACTAACTATTTAGCGTCAGGTTTCAGCTACAGTCAGTTTTTAAAAGCTTATGGATCGTGTGGATGTACAGAAGAAAAAGGTTTCTTCCTGTATGAATGGATGACTTCGACAGAGAAGTGAGAAGTTCAAGAGCTTCATCAGCACGATGCGTTCTTCAGTCTTTTAAAACAGTAATATTACACCAAATGAATATGAAAAACAGCCAATCAAAGAGTATGATCCCCC
>MJUU01068166.1:176670-194197 GCA_002080025.1 Modiolus philippinarum | reverse complement strand
CACTTTGTTCAATTACTATTATCTAAATTTATATAAATTCTAAAACCGAAGGATTAACTCCCACCATCGTAGTTTTGTCCTTAGCTATATTGGATATTACTGATTATTCGGATTTCGTTTGGTTTTATGCATTTTACAATTTTTTTAAATAATTGATTTCCTTTGTTTGGATTCTAGTGCTGCTGATGAGGAATGAATTTCCGAAATGGCCATATACAGCTCATTAAAATTATTGCATTTTGGAGTTAACATATGTGTTATGGTCTCATGTTCATTTGCTCCATATCCTTTTGTAAAATATTTGATTTTTGTGATAATCACTTCCCTATTTCTTTTGGTATTTTACTACCGTTGTTTTACTTTCCAGAAAAAGAAAGGTCTAACAGAGAAGAGGATTTTTTATATTCATTATAAATGAACAAATAAAGGGATAAGCACCTTTCACTTCTGTTGTTTTACCGATGATTTCTAAATTGTCCCAATGAGAAAACTAACCCTGGATTGTCGAAAATCCCATCGGCCCAAAACCCCCATTGATCAACGTGTCCAGGTGATGAATACTTTAAACAAAGAGGAATAAAGATGTATTGGACAGAGAAGACTTTCCCGTCAACGAACATTTAAAAATACACGATCAAGCTGTATTCCGCTACCGGAACATGTTTGACCATTACAGACTTAACAAACGACCTCGGACTCCAGAAGGTCCGTTAGAAGAAGAAACTTTGAACAGTGTATCGAAAACATTCAAAGGGAACGAAATTAAAGTAGACCAACATATATCTTGGAATGATAGTGGAGAATAAATGTACAAAGGTAGCACCGTCAAAGGAAGCAATGTGGTGAATTTAGTTAGTTAATGGTGTGTTGCCGAAGCGCAAGAGATTTAATCAAAAGGGGTGGGAAACGTTTGGCGATGCTTTACGAGAAGCAAACATGCCACAAAATTTGATTGGTGACGAAAATATAGGGATATATATCAATAAATCCAAGAAACCGATCCCCAGAAATCCAAGAATTCCAAGGAAAGTCCACGCTTGAATATTTTACCCTTAAGACGCAAGATGCATATTCATTACATAAACTGACGGGAAGAAAATATCCCAGGGCGTAAAGTGTATGGACTAGATGATCAATAGCAAGTTGATTTAGTAGACATGTCCAAAATAGCCTTGTATAATAAAGGGTACAAATATTTATCCTGACACTTTCGAATGAAAGTTCGGGGATATTGTTGTTGGTCTCGCCCGTCCGCCCGTCTTGATGCTAATAAGAGTCCAAGATATCGTTTGGACAAAGGCGCCAAAATGTGGATCGTGACACATGACACGCGACGCGAGCTCCTCCTACATTTTTTCGATTAAGGAACTTAATTTTGCTGTAGAATTGCTGTGTGTAGTCAGTGGATGCACAATAAGATCGCATGATGTTTGATTCCGGTTCCAGCTTTGTAAAATAAGTGATAACCGAACCGTCAATCCATAACAAATAATCCAATTAAATTTCCTGTAAATATCAAAGACTGATATTTTTTTTATCATTTTAGCATATAATCTTAAATTTTGACAAGTATTTGAAAGAAACAAAATTCTGAAAACTTTGAATTCTGAAATGGGATTCCAATTTTTGTAAATATCTTGAAAGTCTCAAAGACCATTTATTTTGTGAAATACTACCTAACAATCTTACATTAAGATTTATTTTGATTTGGTCAATCATTTCACCAATTGGATTTTAAAAAATACTTGATTCCAATTTCAGTAAATTTTTTTAAAGTCTCAAAGATATGGAATTCTACATGGCAACCATAGTTTTAGAATTTGTTTCCATAAGACAATGATTTACACCACTTCAATATCCAAAAACATTGATTCCTACTTATGTTAATTTCCCGAAAGTCTCAAAGACCAATGTTTTTTTTAATTCTACCTAGCAACCATACTATTAGGATTTGTTTCGATTAGGGCAATCATTTAAACAAAATTGATTTCAAAGGTATTTGATTCCAATTTGGGAAATTTCCTTAAAATCTCAAAGACCAATTATTTTTTTGGAATTCTATCTAGCAACCATACTTTCAGATTTTGTTTTAATTAGGGCAAACATTTTCACTAATTGGATTTCCATATTGATTGATTACAAATTTGGTAAATTTCCTGAAAGTGTCAAAGACCACTCATTTTGAAATTCTACTATTCTCTAATGGTGAATAAAAGGATATGGAGTAAATGCACATGAGACAAAGTCTCTACAAATACATGGTAAAACAAGCAAAGGAACAACGCTTTTATTGTTGTTCTTCATCTTGAAGTCACCATGAGGTCTTCAACAATGAGCTTTGCTCATACCTCATAGTAAGTTCAAGACGGCCCCTAGCACCGGTTTAAGCGGAATTCTTTGCTAATTGTCGAGCAACGCTACATCCATGTCTTCATTGGTCATGGGTGCGGGATTGTCAACAAACATCAATTAGACTGGCAAAGTGCTCTTACAATCACGGTCATCCTTTGCCCGACAAAAGCACTAGTGTCTTAAGCTAGTGGACGATTACAACATATAGACAATCACAGGGCACTCATAAAGTCCAATGTAAGAAAACTTGGCGTTATAAAATAGTGAGATGTGGGCACTTAAAACAGGTGGTCAGAATTACATTTCGAAATTACAAAAATAAATGCCAAAATTTAAAAGTATGAATAGTATATCCATATGAGAAATTCTCTCACTCACAAGAACACCATTACTGAAAATATAGAGAGCATACTTTTAGAATTTGTTTTGATAAGGACAAATGTTTTCCCATATCAGATTTCAAAAATATTTGATTCCAAATTGGAAAATTTCTCAAATTTTCAAAGACCACTTTTTTCGGAATTCTACTTTTAAAGCAAAACAAAGTTTAAAAATTTGTTACAATTAGAACAAACTTTTTTTTGTCAAAAATTTGATTTCCAAAATATATTATTCAAAATTTGGTAAATTTCCTGAAAGTGTCAGAGACCACTTTTTTCGAATTTTGCCTAACAACCATATATTCTATAATTCCTTTTAGTAGCAATAGTGACTATCAGTAATTCAATTTCAAAAATGTTAAGAAAAATTATGCACATGGTCTATAACTGTTTTTTGTGCCAAGCAGGGAGTGCGGGAATAAATCTTTTCCGACAGTTATTACTCTAGTTATTTATGTGCCGGAATGGACATGTTGTCGAAATATACCTTGGTCATTCCGCTAATAGACAAGACGGGAAAGAGCCTAGTTGAATCCTTCATAGTCACGTTTTAAATCCGGAAGACATCCAATTCGTTTACATACCGACAAAGGCATGGAATTTACAGAGTATTTCAGAATTTTTTTTAAAGAAAGCGATGTACATTTCTTTACAACACATAACGAGGAAACCAAAGCTAGTGTTGTCGAGCACTATAATCGTACATTTGAAAGCAAGACGTGGAAGTATTTTACTCGCGGGGAAACGTTTACGTATTTAGATGTGTTGACCGACAGGTGGTTTTGTTTCCGCACACCGTTCATTGAAGTATCAGCATACCTCCAGCCGACATGACTGGAGCTAACCAAGATATTAGATGACCGAAGATGTTAAACATACGCACCTAACCCATTATGGTTCTTCTATTTAGCCTGTAAAAATCAAGGCTGAAAAAAAGTGATGACTTGAGGATAATTCCAAACACAGAGATCGAGTTAATATAGCCAAAAGTATACGTCATTCAAAATTATCACAAAGAAGAATTAGCAGGAACATTTTATAAGCCGTCAAAAATCAGTATGGACGAAGATCATTCGACAGATACATAAACATTGTACGTCATAATTGTAATAAACCAATCACAATAACTGAACTGCGCAAGCATTCTGAACGTGAATATACAGAACAACATCAAATACGATGAACCAATCACTAAAGAGGAATAATACGTAATGTCGCAACTGATGCACGTGCGCAAAAGGGGGAGATTCCAATTCAAAGTATCTATAAATAAATTAAATCAAATTTTACTTTTTCTTTAAATCAAGTACGTCAGTAGCATATGAAATCAATCAGTGATCAATACTTACAAATCGCGATATTTACGTATCAAAATGGAATAATTAAGATCACTACAAATTAATTATATGTCGCCATAGATCTCAAGAGACACAGAAAGCGTCATGAATTCGTGCCTTCAAATGTACGTGATTTATATAATTCATGTTGGTATTTATATCAACATGAATTATATTCAATCTGCAAGTGAAAGCGATGACCATATTTGATTTTCAGGGGGAGGAGCTTGGGCGATTTTGTAAATAAATAATTTAATCTTGGTTCCAATGAAAATAAATATTCTAATCCTCATTGTCATGAAAATAAACAATTTAATTTTGATTTGAATAATACATTTTTTTATTGCAAATGGAATTAAATATTTTAATGCGTCATTTAGTGAAAATAAATAATTTGTTCGAGATTTTCATGAAGATAAATAAATTTTCTCGGCAAAACCGCACAAGACCCCCCCCCTTAAAATTAGATGGTCGCCCCAAAATTATGCTGCAACAGGGACAGTAATCCATAGTCCCTGGCGTACACCGAATTCTTCTGCCTCTATGGTAAAATTATTACCTATTTATCGTTTATCTTTTCTATTTGGACTTTTATTTTTATTTTTTAATTTTTGCTGTTGCTCTCATAAGGACCAACAGCAAAAATTATAAAGATAAAAATTAAAGTCAAAATAAACAGGATAAACGATAAATAGTTAATATTTGCTCCATAGAGGCAGAAGAATTCGGTCTATCCCCGTCCGCAACAGAAGTCTATATATTCAAAATTGAAGAAATTGTTTAACATGATTTGATTGGAAAGTGACGTCTCTGGAGTAGTTATTAAATGTTTGCTTGAAGTGGGAATTTCCAAGGTAATGTTTGCACAGGCCAGTTAACTCGTCCATGCATTGTTCATACTGAATTTTGACAGCTCGTATTCTGAAGAATTACAAAAAGTCGTGAAACGAAACGACGTGTAAAAAATCGAAACGATATTGAAAAGGAGGACGACGTGTCTGGAAGGGACGGATAAATCTTGACGAGGTTATTCGACCCAATACAGTACTGCACTTTGGCACACAGTCGATTCAAGGACACCCAAACAGATCAAGGGAATGCCACGGGGAAGTCATTCCATTAGAACGAGGATGAGTGTTGGTGACACTTTCCGAAAGAAAAGAGCGTTTTTAGAATGAAACCTCCGTACCACAGTTACGTAAAATCTTTTCGTGAATATTACTTAAAACGAGCCAGAAAGGGATATATGGTATATTACAACGGGGACATAGATTGGCATATGTTGATGTCCATTAAAGGCTGCCATGTCTTTAATCAAGAAAGGAGCCAAAACTTTGGGAAAAGAAGCTTAGAAAACAGGATTTGCACTTGCTGGAGATATGGTCCAAGAAAAAATGTGAAACAGGTCATGAAGTCGAGATTGCAACTGAATGGAGCTGAAGTACTCGACAAAGCCGTTAAATATACTGGCCGTCCAGTTGAATGAGGTATAAAAAGAGCAACACGTCAGAAGAAACGACGACATCCTCAAACAAGATAACAGATCGCATTAAGCGATATCTTTGGATGATATGTCTCTTTTACATCAACAGTCATACTAGTGTACAATATCGGGATTTGATTTACTTTTGGTATCTCCACACAGACGGGTGTGAAACATGTATATTTGGAACAGAATGGACTGACGTCGACATTAACATACCAATGACCCTATGAATTTAGCTTTAACTCATCTATTTGTGGAAGCCCAAGTCATAAAGACTAATGGCGAAAACTTAGCAGTCGAGTCAGCCATTGGACCGCTCAATTTATGGATATAAACATATAGTCTCTGTTCATTGGTGTCAGTATTAGTCTCAACGAAACAAGTCTCCATAAAGAGCTTATCTAGAAACGTTTCTCAGTAATGGACCTGCAGCTAAAGAATCTCAGTTAACCGGTGTCATGTGGTACAAAGATAATCATTGTTGCCAAGTAAAGATAGAAAGAAAAGTGAAGGATTCGCTAAATGAACAGCTTTGATTGCCGAAAGCAAGATGGATCAAATAACGGGAAAGTTTCATTTGAATTTATTCTGTCAAGAAATATATTTACTGAACCACTTAAAACTAATGCGAAACTGAGAAGAAGTTCAGATGTATTTGCTCTGATCGTAGATGCCAACGGTCACAAGATAAAGATCAGGGATAACAGTCTTTTTGCATGAAAAGTTCAACCCAGTCTATAGCCATTCGCACCGGACATGCCAAAGCTCGAGCAGATACCAGTACAGGTATCATATCAGAAGAATAGAAGTCAAAGTGGACACCGTTCCTCGTTCCTCGTTGAAACACCAACTATGTACAGGATAACAAGTTTCTTGGACAGCTTCCCAAATGACTAGTCATGGGATATGTGTAAAATGATGATTTCAATGGAAATACATATATCACAATAAAACCCATTCACTTTTAAATATTTTAAAATTAGTTTTGTTGCTTTCAACATCGATTGAAAGCAAATGCCGAAGGAAAGATAACAGAGACACTTACAATGGCCGAACATTACAATCACATGTCACAATCCATTACCAACCGATTTTTCTGCCCATGGATACACGATATGGGACTTTACATCAGTATTTAAAAAGATGCCTCAAGATGATGGAAATACCATATTGGAGAGGACTACATTGTATGCTAAAGGATACACCTTGGTTGGTTTCGATTAGACTCCGAAGTGGGTACTTAAAAAGGAAGGACATCATTTTGAGAAGTCATTTACACCGACAATCAACGTTGTGTTGTACGCAGTGTTCGGCAATGTCACCAACTGAGAGTTGTAGGATGTAATATTATCGAGATCATCAGTCTACAAGGACTTATAATTTGGGTGACACTGCAGTGTTAAGGCTGTTTGCTGGTCATGTTTCTGTATTTCTGTCATATTTTCGGACTTCTCTGATTTCATCCATTTAAAAGGTAGAAAAGTTTTGCCCGGTGATCCCCTAATTTTATTCAGTTGTTGTTATTTTGTCACATTCATTATTTGATAAACATTGCTCATGTTAAACCTATGAAAAATGCAAAGGAGTCCAGTTTCCCGCCATTTTCGAAACACTCCCATCTCAAAAATTACATCGGTAACCTATCAATTTTTTTGGCCTAAATTACTTCTTTTTCAATTTTCTTACAACAAATCACATTTAATTAAAATCCTTGTTATTTTAAAATTCATATGTGAACATCCTTAAATACTCGTCAAACGGAACACTTATTGACACAACATCGCTGTAGTAAACCCATGTTTAGAGGAGTGTGCACCAGAAATAGACTGCGTCGTCTACTGAATGTACCTGTTGCTCTGGTAGACAACACGGATCCCAATAATCATGCAGGGAAACATTGGGTAGCTATTTATTTTGACGACAATTCATAAATGGTATATTACGATCATACAGGAGTACTGCCTTGCCAAGATTCTTATGTGAATTTCTTGAAGAAACCTCGTGATGTGTGGATATATAACGCCATAAACAAGTTCAAGAAGAGGGCTGTTCAGTCTGCGGGCACTTTTATGTGTTTTATTTGATTCACCGATGTGCTGGAAAACAATGTCAGATGTTATTCGAATATTAGAAACCCCATAGCAGCAACTTCAATTGTACAGAAAAAACTAAATGCAGCTAATGTTACAGATATGTATTTTTAGCATCAAGGATCACAAGACCCCGTAAATGAGGAGTGTTTTCTAAATAAAATTAAAGATGTTTAGGAGTTATCTTCTCTTTCAAACAATAAACGCAGACCTTTTAGAAGACACCCTCAGACATATCGATGAACAAAGAACCCGAAACTGATAAAAGACAGCCGATTGGACTATAAAAAAAGAGGACAAGTATTACTCAAACTTATTGAACAGGTTGGGCGTGGCTTAATTTTCTCTGTCTTGTAGGTAATTTAAACACGAATAATCCCGATATAACTGACCCGTGACCAGTCAGGTCAATTAAATAGAGTAATAAACACTGATGCCAATACCGACAGAATGGGTGAAAAAATTGTCCACATTTTTTTTTACATTGAAGAAGATTTATTGAAAGTGGACAATGTAAATGTTATTGTTCATCAAGTGAATTGTCTTTACATCAAGCGCATGGATTTTCCCGACTGATATTATAAAAATGTCCTTGAAGTGATATATATTCTACACGTAGAGAAGAGGGAAGCAGGAATTTAGCAATCATGCCTCAAAGGAAGACAGGGGAATTCGAGGATCGATAAAAGTATTGAATTCACATATGCCCCTGCAGCCAGATGTTGAATGTTAAGTCAGGACTTTGGAACTGTGGACCAAACTACTAGGTATCGAATACAAGAAACAAAGGTGACTGGAAACTAAGTAGAGGAATAAACAATGTGTCTATCCGAATAATCAAATATGTCAATGACAATATAAACAAGTAATAGAATAAAAAAAAACTTTAGTCCAATGTTTACGACATTTCCTGATAATGACTCACTAAAGCACTTTGCACGAGAGGAATTGAAAACACGTCATAATCACTTGACTTGTGAGTTTTCACTTGTCAAGTTAATTATTGTGTGTGATTTTTGGCAGTTATTGCTCTATAAACAAGCTAATAAAGGGACAACTAAATATCTTTACTACTATATTACCTTTGAAAATAAGAGGTTCAAATTAGATAAGTGATACAAACAAGAAGATTACGTAATCTATAAAGTGCTGATTAAAACGACAAATAATTATCATTAGTGAACAAAGATTGTTGTGATAGATAATAAACCAACATGCTTGAGACATTTGTCAAAAGTTATAAAATTGATGAAATTCCGTCAGTGATGATAGTTTATGTTCCAAAATTATTGCTTAAAGAGAAAAAGTTTGTCCTAGCAGTTTTTTGTGACGTTATATTGATCGTATATTTTTTATGTTCAGAACATCATTTTCTAGTTATTTTATTCTTTAAAACTTGTCCTATTAAGAGTTAAAAGTATCGCATTTTTTTGGCTGGTGGTTTTTTGGTTCCCATTTACCTTAAAGAACCATAAAACATGTTGATTTTGTTATTTTAAAGATTTAATCTTCTTCGTATTTTCACTGTAGTCCACTGTATTAAAAATTCTACTTCATTGATGTCAGGCAATATGAATCCAGAATTTGATATCACTATGGGCTTGGTGGTAAAATAAAACATTTTTGGCCAACTACATGTACTTCGATTTTAGAACATAATAGTTCTATAGTTAATTTCTGGCCATTTGACAACATATATTTTTATATACGTGGTTTGAAGTGACCTAGCATACGACAAGGTGCTCCTCCGAGATAAGCAATTAAGGTATATGGAGTAAATGCACATGAGACAAAGCCTCTACAAATACATGGTAAAACAAGTAATGAAACAGCGCTTTTAATTTTGTTCTTCATCTTGAAGTCACCAAGTATGATTTCCACAGGACTCAAAAGTAACAACACAAACACTCAGTCGAGTGTATGTGTTGTTACTTTCCTTTGACGTTATGTGATATCTTCGCAATTCACCTCCTTGTCACAGTTCACAACCAAACAAGCATGAGGTAGACCTGTTGAGATAATTGCGATAACGAAATGTCAATGAGATAGTCTATAAAGCTTTTTCTTACCTCTCATCATCCCCCATTGTCTCTTGTCCGCCTGCTATTTAAAGCACATACTAACCAGCCGACTCCCATGGACAGTCCATGAAGACTCTCACCAGTTCTTTGTTTATATTTCAGGCAGTTGGGGAAAGGTAAAGTGCTAATGCCCATATATGCAGTCATCTAAAGCAATTGTGATTAGACTGGAATTATTACTTATACAGATAACTAAATACCGAGGTTAATGAATTTTAAGAATAAATCTAAAGGATAATGGTTTCTTTTTTGATTGTTTTATTATTTCTCGTATGCAAATTTGTAAAAAAAGAAGCGTAGAATTTCTACATTTCACAGTAGTGTTTTTTAGGGGGGCGGATGGGTGGATAGAGTGTTGAGATATTATTCATCGTATTTAATTTTTAATTCAATTGAATAGTGACAAAAGGTGGACAGAAAAAATTTGCCCGAATATTATATTGATAAGTTTATTGGATACCTTTATACCATTTGTTGTCGAAATGAAAATATTTTACATTGATTATTTTATTAGCTAACTTTATACATTTTGAAGTTGAAATCTACTTGAAAAGACAAATTCTACCCGGAATGATTTAAGCAAGAAGTTGATCGTTATTGTTTTCTTCTAAGTAGCTCAAGAAATCTGTAGATATTAATTTACACGAAAACTTTTTGATACAATTTGATATACATAGTTAAACAAGCATACTGCATCATTACATAGGCGAAATGCAAATTTTTAGACACTCGTACACTGTAATTAACAAATCCTAATTAGAGGCTCAGAAACTTTGCCTGAATCGTTCACCTGACAAAATCTTACAGCAGATGATGAAAGTGATGTTTTTCCCATAGGATCTTGTGTTAAAATATGTTCAGTTTTGGCAATCCTCTTTTTCATCAGATCAAAACAAATTAAGCAATATTAGTTGCTGAATTTGCTTCAATAGTTTCCATGCATATGATGAGAATGTTTTTCTATAGGGATCCTATTTTAAACGAAGTTCCGTTCAAGGAGCAATTTTTTGTCGGATCCTATCAAAATGAGCAATATATGAAAAGATCTTTCCATACATAATTTCTGTGAAGTTTGGTTGAATTTGCCTCAGTGGCTTCAGAGGAGAACATAAAAATGCAGAGCAAATTTGAAATTAGGATCTGTGGTGGCGACCATGTTTTTTTGTTGAATCCGAACAAATTTAGCAATCTTTGTAAAGGACTTTCCATACATCATTCCTGAAAAGCTTGGTTGAATTTGCTCCAGTGATTTCAGAGAAGAAGATGAAGATGTGAATTTCCCATAGGACCAATGTTATACTATGTTCCGTGCTGGTGGCCAAGTTTTTTGTCGAATCGGAATATGTAAAGGATCTTCCATACATCATTTCATTACAGTTTAGTTAAATTTGCAATAGTTTCTGAGTAGATAATGAAAATGATGCTTTTCCCATAGGGTCCAATGTTAAAACTAAGATCCGAGCTGGTGGCCATGTTTTTTATCGAATCGGAAAGAAATGTGCTTTCTTTGTGAAGGACCTTTCGTACATCATTCTGGTATAGTTTGGTTGAATTTGCTTCAATGGTTTCAGAGGAAAAGATAAAAATGTGAAAAGTTAGCTAAGTGAGCAAAAAATGAAAGATTAGTGACTGTTAAAGTGAAAATATTCATAATGCAAAACCAATGATAACGAGTTTAATGTGGAGAACAAATACATCTATAAAAAATGGGAAATACATCTATAAAAAAACAAGCAAATAAGTTTTTCAAAATTTTATAACAATAATTGACAATTTAGCAAAATATGTATCAGTTTCATGATTGTACTGAATGACTAGCTTCTTGACTATTACTTTTGGTGCACCATGAGAAGTAGCCAAAATCTTCCGATATCAAAACCGTTGCATAGTAATTTTACAATTCAGCCATGTCTCATCAGATGGAAAATGTTACCTCAAAATACTGTTTTCATTCTTGTTTTTTTATCAATCAATCATATTGGAAAATCCTTTGCTTCAAGCCTAATGATAGTCGGTTTAAAAAATGGCTCCAAAATTCAAAGCATTTACAGGAATTACAACCTTAAAAATTGAAATCTTGAATCTTGTTTTCACATTAATTTTGTTTGTTGAAAACTAGATTTTTCAACATTCATTAAGTTACCAGTACATTTTTGTAATCTGTTTCGAGGCTACCAAATTGCTACATTTGATTTGCAGGATATACTACGGAATCGTCTATGGTTCTGATAAGCTCCATAGATTTCTCACTTGACCTGCGCCATTACGAACCGGAATTTTTTCTCCTTTCGAATTTTGTTAATATCGTTTCCATGTCTCTGGACTTTGATATGTGTGAAAACAGCATCTTTTGTTCCTTTGGTATTCAACCGTCGTTGTTCCTGATTCTGTTTCAATAAATGTTGATTTAAAGCATATTCTGTCAAGTGACAGATATTTAGTTCGTTTTACAACATTATCTCGTTTGATATATTGCTGTTACTGCTACTGTGCATATAAAAAGTTTATTAAAAGCGCTTATATAGTATTACATTTTTGTATTAAAAAAAGTGGTTATATAGTATTATTTTAAACTGTACTCCTGTAAGGTGTAGGCGTTCAGTTTTTAGGGTATTGTTTTATTAGGGTTTTGGATTTTACCAAACACATTTTTCTGTTTTTTTTGTCTCACAGCCTCATTATTATTCTTTGGTCTGTATATATATATACCAAAACTACTTTTGCCAAGAGTCTTCCAAAATTTAGATTTTATCTGCACTGAAGAGACATAAGTTGTCGAAATGCACATATGCAGAATTTAAATTTATAGTAACTTCGGTATTTGGTTGTTGTTAATAGCATCTGTGGCTTACTTTTTTGTGTTTTATAGAAATAGAAGCGATATTTACATTGGTAATTACCTAATACCGGAATACTTTTTAAAACATTTGTTTCGATATTGGACAGTACGTGTATACTGAGGGGGAAAGACGAGAAAACAGTGAAAATAACATATTTGAAAATCACTGTAAAACGTTATTCTCAACCATATAACTCATTCTGTAAGTGTTTGAGGGAAAATGCAAATATATACAGCTTGTTCAGCAGCTGTAGAACATATGGAAATGCTATTACGAATGAAAGCTAAAAGTGAGTAAAGAATGTCATATAAGAAGCTTCATGTTTATTCAAAGATTATTTAACGAACAAACAATTACTCTACATGTTTTGGATTAGTTTTTAATGTGAAGAAACAATAGTATCTGTTTCTCTACCATTTATCGAAAAGACTCGGTTTTTGTGTCATATATATTTACTCCATAGGAGTCAACAACAAATCATTGACTAAAATATAGAGAGTACTTTTATATATAAAATGAAATAACACTAAATCTGTTTTATTGTTATAAAAGAATAAAGCAACATGAGTCATATGCTATTATTGCTTACAAACTCAACAACAAAAATGACCACAAATGTATGTACAATGAAAGCAGCAATTTTAACAATTATATTTACCTTGGAAATTGAATTTATCAGTAGCCAAGGGGTGAAAGTCATATTATGCACACAGATGTGCTATTTTCAACAATTGGATAGCAAGATCAAAACATATGAAACATTGGAAACGTAGTTCTTTCATAAATCAGTACTTTGGACAAATAAAAAAAATCAGGAAAAAAGTTATTGCTGCAAAAGAGATCATCAAAAAGGCTAGGCAGTGACAAAACAAAACACGAAGATATGTTTAAATTTATGTAAATTATATGTATTCGTATGTTTAGATATTTATATTGCTTGTTTGTCCCACTGAGGTAAGTACAAAATGTCTACATATAATTTTAGAAGTTCAAGTTGTACAAAATGCCAACATATAACTTTTAGTAGCTCCAGTAGTACAAAAATGCGAGTATTTAAGAATAATGTTCTTGATTCATATAAACACAGTGTATAGATACAATAAAATAGTACTATGTCATGATATTACGTCACGAATAACTAGTAACTTTACTATTGGTCAAAATTGATCTTTACAATTTGAATTATCTTAAGATAGTTTGAATGAAAGTAATGAAAATTTCATAAAAGTGTCCTGAAGTAGTAGGACTTAATGAAAAGAAAATTATAGATTCATGTTGTTGATTTTGAGATAGAAGCAATTGAAAATTTGGCAGGAAATGTCCGTTTTCTAGGTTTTCCATAGGCTTTGTATAGAAATTTGTAAATCATGTAAATCGAGGGAAGAAGTAAGGACAATTTTTTAGAAAATTTGTCTGAAGGTACATGCTTTTAAAATATAACATGAAAGTGGATGTCCAGGGGCAAAACGTTTTACATTCTATTATATGGAAAAAGACAGAGAAGTCCGCATATCTGACCAAATGTCAGAAAATCAACAGTGGCATATCCTAAGGAGGTTTGCTCCTCATGTTTTGGTATTTTTGCCAGATTATAATTTTTTGCCCATGGACCCAATAATTTTTTTTCTATAATTTCATTTTATACATCTTAATGAACATTCCGTCAAAATTTCATTAAATCATATTTATTCGGTCACATTCATTCTTGAAGAAAACAATGCACACGTTAAACCTATGAAAAAAAACAGAGGATTCCAGTTTACCCCAAATTTTTTAATCATTTATATCTCAAAAACGAAACCATCAACATATCATTTTTTCTACTAAAATTACTTCTGTTTCAATTTTCTAGGGATAAAAAACACATATTTTCCTGAAATCCTATTTATTTTCAAATAAAGTAGCGAACCCCCTTAATACTTCCACTGCATATTATTTACTGAAAAATGAGGGTCTAAACATACTATACAAGGAAATCCCTTATTTGAGGGTTGAACGGAAGTATATAGTTGAAAAAATAAACTTAAACGTGACCTACAACTAAGGCAACTAAAACAACCAATATTCTGTTGGTGAAAATAGAATATTAATGTTAAAATATTCGTAAATTAACAGAAACTAAGTAGTGACTTTTACGACATTAAAAAAATCATGGAGACTCATAAGAATCTGTTACAGGATAGAAAGAGTATCAATCTTGTTACATTTTTTACTCGCTATAAGGGGTATATGTATCGACATTATTAAAATATCGATATAAATTATTTAATACTTTCAATGTAATATACAAGTAAATCAAAATGGAATAAATAATGTTAAAAATGACAAACAATGACAATGAATATACCATTGACAATACGAAGGGTGATATATTTTTGGATATAATACCTAAAACTTTGCATTGTCCTGTTGATATTAGATTTTAATAATATTCATAAAGGCAAGTTAAATATTGAAATTGTCACAACACAGATTGCAACTCGAAATAGAAAATTGAAAATGAATTGAAACATTATTTATATCTTTTTTATATCTCAAAAAGCAAGCATTTTAACTTGATAAAAAATTCTTATTATGGAATCACACCAACATCGTGAGCATCTCTGTGATTTGAAGGTTTGGTTGAAGGTATTTCCTACAAAACTTATTAAAAACAACGAGATAACTTCATCTTAGAAATAAAAAGTTTAAATTCAACGAAATGCTATGTGTTTAAGATATTTTTTTGAAATTCTTGATGAATGTGATCTTTGTTCTTTTGCACTTTGTCATGATTCAACAGTTTATTTTAAAATCCTACTGCTTAATATTTGTATGCAACTAAAAAAACACATATCATATGTCCTTAAATCTATTAATTATTTCTATACAACTCTCATGCAGAATATGAATATCTGCTTGAGATACGGAACTTATATATACATATAAAATTACCCTTTTATCCATTCATATTGTTATGCCATCTATTCATATGCAATATATACAAGTACAATACTATTTAACATATAAATAAAAGTTTGGTAATACACTATTTTAAACCATTAAACATTTGTAATAATTTTTCAACTGTATATAAATATAAATTTCTCGTCATATTTAAGTCAGCACTAAATAAATGTAATAGAAATAATGAGAGACATTTGCAGCACATATTGTGACGTCACATTTAATTGTGCACAAATAAAAATGTTGCTGTAAACAGTCAACCCAAATTTATTTAGAAAAATCTAGAAAATTTGTGTCTTCTTCTTGATCTTGATCGCTTTGGTTGGTCCGACCTTGTATTTGGAATTCCTTCACATATAAATCGTTTAGTAGTTGTATCACAGCGTTTATTTCGCCATGTCTGATTTTTACTAACTTGTACACAACGTTTGTTTACGTTCCTTCCACGTGTATTCGGCTGATATTTTCCCCAATTCGCGAATGGATAAGATTCTTTATTGAGGAATCTCCATTCTGTAGGTGTTTCTTTATTATTCAAACCTAAAACATATATTGTGAACAATTTTAAAATGCAATACGGCAAAAAGTACACAAACATGCATTGAATTTGAAATGTCATGACATTGATGTGAATCTGAGTATGAAAAATTTTTGTTTATGACCGAGAATTAATCAACACTCTAAATACATTTCGAAGCATTCATATCAGGGGATGCTTATCCTTTCGACGCACCCGGCCTTACTTCATATGGAGTTCATGGATATGCTCATCTCATTTCTTATAGTTGTACATGTGAAATGGATTACGAGACTCCAATGTTTGTATACCACACTTTCCTGTCCTTCAACTTATGATGACACACAATAATTATGAGAATTATCAGATCAAATACATTGAAAAATATAACGATAAAACTCTCTCATTACAGAAAGCAGCACAGAAAAATCATCTTCATATACAGGCAAGTAAAAGCTATTTGGATTAAAGTTTCTTATATGCAAGGAAAAGATATATTTAGAAAGAAACACAACTTACCTATCCAGAAAGACTTCTTTGAAGCTAACTTAATAAGGAAATTAAAATGTTCCTTTGATCTCACAGTTGTAAGAGATGATTTCATGGAAGAAAATGATTCACATTTATATTGTGCGGCATTCCAAGTAAGTCTCTCATTGACAAATGTGTAACACCTTCCACCGAACATTTCACCTGAAAAAAAATTAATAGCTAAACTATGTAGCGATTTTGATTCTGAATTAATACTCATCTCAAATAACCTCGCTATATGGAATCGTAGATCGGATAAGGCAGCAAAAAACTAAAAGTCTAACCGTAAGGTTCAGCATTTGTAATCATGCTTCATTTTCTTGCATTTAAATGTTAGCTATTTTTTTTGTACAAGATAGAGAAAAATGTACACTCTTAATTTCATAGGTAATTATTAAATGGATGAAGATTTCACATTGTACGCGAAAATCATACAGGGTAAGAGGAGTTAATGTACGTTATTGGCCATTTGTAAAAGTTCCTGGCGATGTTTCAATATCTTATCTACATGTTTCAAATTTTCCTCTCAGATTTTCATGATTTAAAACAGTGCTGTCGGTCAAATATCATCGTATTTTCTAATTAAAATTCCCATATATAATGGTCATATACAACGGATGTTCACCTTACCGTTTTCGTTTTGATAAAATTCACTTACGTTTTATTCTTATTTTACAACTGTATTCAATTTTGTTGTCATTTCTTGAAATTCATTGTTCAGACTAGGCTCCTTCAGCTAGCCGGCAGATTAGCGGCGAGAACTCCTTGACCAACCTTTCAAAGTTACGTTTTGTCCCCTTTTCCTTTTCAAGATTGTTGTTATAGAGTTAATAGTCTACATGTTTTGGGTTGTATTCGTATGTTTATTATTCTATAGGGAACGGGACAGAGAAAGTGGTTTATTATATAGATAGCAGTGAAAGATTGAGATTTCCCAGTGAAAGAAAAGTGATAATTAACTGTGAAA
>MJUU01068166.1:156278-176575 GCA_002080025.1 Modiolus philippinarum | reverse complement strand
TCCTTTTCAAGATTGTTGTTATAGAGTTAATAGTCTACATGTTGTGGGTTGTATTCGTATGTTTATTATTCTATAGGGAACGGGACAGAGAAAGTGGTTTATTATATAGATAGCGGTGAAAGATTGAGATTTCCCAGTGAAAGAAAAGTGATAATTAACTGTGAAAATATTTTTCATAATTTCACTCTAGGAAGTGACGTCACAATAGACGTTGTCAACGTTGTTGTTAAATAAACGTCACAGCGGATTAATCTTGAAAACGTAGTTCGAAAAATGAAACATCAACGGAACCATCAAATATGCCTGAAGATCTATATAATATAAACTATAACTAATCCTTGAATTTGACTATCGAAAATATTCAACTCATGATCGAAAAACACTATAATTCACTCATGCGCTCCGCGCATTCGTGAATTACTGCGTTATTCGATCATTCGTTGAATATTTTGCGATAATCAGAATCTTGGATTAGTTATAGTATAATTAACCCCACCGCTGGCTTTTGCTAGTGGCAGTACCAAGTCCGATTGTCCCGAGTTCCTATCGTTGTAACGTTTGTCTTTTGTTTTTATTGTGTTTTTTTAGGGTCTGTAAGTCTCGTCATGTGACACCGAGAAATCACGATAAAATCGTAATTTGAAAACATTTTCCGCCAAAATATGACGTTTGAGGATTATGACGTTCAAAGTTTTTGTTTGAAACGTCATATATTTTTGTTAAAAATGCAACTTCCGGGTACAACTTATGTAAATTGGACGAGACTTACAGACCCTATTGCGAAAATCCTTGGTACATTGTGGCATGTGACTATGTGACAAAAGAAATTACTCATCACATTTCCAGCTAACAAACAAATTTAAATAAACTAGGAGGAGTTGTCACCACAAAGTATGTACCCTTTGGCGGACGGAATAACGTACGAACGGAAGGACGAACGGACACCATGATCACTATATACCCCACACTGAAGCTGGGGGTATAATGAGATTTAAATTGCTTTTCCGCTTATTTTCTGAACAAAGCAATATCATTGGCTAGGTGGTCTGATAATTGTTTTATCTCACAACTGCAGCCAACTTCTGAACAAAGCAATATCACTGTCTCATTCATCTGACAGATTGTTACGATGCTTTATCTCACAACTGCTGTGAAAAGTGTACAGCCAATCTCTGAACAGACCAATATTACTGTCTGACCAATGCTACTGTAGAAAGACGTGTACATCGTACTTCTGGACATAGCAAGATCACTCTCTCGTTGACCTGACAGATTGCCTTGAGCTTACAATGGGGTATGAGCAGGGTTCATTGTTGAAGGCCTCATGGCGACTTCAAGATAAAGAACAACAATAAAAAAGCTGTTCCTTTGCTTGTGTTTACAAAGTATTTGTAGGGATTTTGTCTCTCGTGTGCATTTACTCCATATCTTTTCATTCACCTGTTACAATGTTTTATGTCACAACTGCAGTGAAAAGTGTACAGCCAACATCTGAACAGACCAGTATTACTGTCTCACTGATCAATACTACTGTAGTACAATGTGTACACCGTACTTCTGAATAGAGCAAGATCACTGGCTAATTAATTGATCTGACAGGTGATTATCTCAAACTGCAGAGATACATTATTCAGTTTATTTAGAGTTTATACTCATTAACAAACTTTCTAGTTGAACTGGATCACCCACTTATTTTATTGGGTTTTGTTTGAGTTTATCATGGTCTTACTTTATGTTTTGTTGCGTTCGTAATTGTTTTTGCCTTCAGTACACCATTCTTAAGGTAATTCAGCCATATTGGCTATGGGACAAATTTTCTAAAAAGATGTATAAATGGTTAGAAAAATACCGGGAACAATCATGGTTGTTCAGCAACACACGCATTTGGCCCGCATTTTCAAGCGTTTTCTCTATTCCAGAAAATCTGCCCCACTTTCCATTTGAAACGAACCTGCCTGCAAATAACCGTGATATGTCATAATGTTTTGCCCATGCTATTGCATTTAGTTTGTAATATACAGGTAAAGCCACGACCTTTGCACTTACAATTGGTTTAATTTTCTCTAAGTCTTGTTCGGAAGGAAGTTTTGATACTGGGTCTCAATAAAGGATAAGTATGTTTATTTATTTGCAGTCTATCTTAATTGACTGGGAGATGAAATGATCAATATTTGTTCATGAAGTTTATTTTTCCTTATCTTAAAGGTAAAACGGTCAACGCACATTTTGTTGAAATATTCTTGCAAATTATATCTCACAGTCAAAATTGTCAGTATATGTTGATGGAATGTTATTATTTTCACTCTGACCTTTCATTAACTTTGAAACGAAGACGTGTAATAACATTTTGATAACATATATTTATTATATATCGAATATTGGGTTAATAAGCAAATAAATATACCTACCATTCCCCAATTAATTAATTCGTAAATTTAAGTTTTATGTAATTCCTGTTTTGTTGTTGATTTTGTTTTCCTATCCGTCGAAAAAATCTGTTTAACAATATTTTATTTGAAAAAGCCAAAAATTAATACTGAATTAAGGAAAACTTGACTATGCTAATTTCTTAACAAATGATAATTTGCAATTTTGCTCTGCAATTGGAAAGGTTACTGATAAATCTGATTTTTAATAAACTTGAATTTGATTTTTATAGTTCTATTTCAACGAATAACAATTAAACTACCGAATTGTAAATTTACTTTCTCCAGATGGCAATTTCGACAATTTATGTCTCTTCGGTGCAGATAATTATTACATCTTTTTAATCTAACGCTTACTAAAAACCTTATGCATCCCGACTGCATATTATTATTAATTCCTAACATTAGCACTGGTAGCGGCTATAGACACTTTTATGACCAAAGCTGATTCATTCAATTTAATTGGATGTTTGTGACTTACCACCATTACATTGCCTATCATCAGATCTGCTATCTGACTGTTCGTCACTACTTACCACCATTACATTGCCTATCATCAGATCTGCTATCCGAGTGTTCGTCACTACTTACCTACAATACATTGCCTATCATCAGATCTGCTATCCGACTGTTCGTCACTACTTACCACCATTACATTGCCTATCATCAGATCTGCTATCCGACTGTTCGTCACTACTTACCATCATTACATTGCCTACCATCAGATATGCTATCCGACTGTTCGTCACTACTTACCACCATTACATTGCCTATCATCAGATCTGCTATCCGACTGTTCGTCACTACTATCAGAGGAAGTCCATTTCTTCCATTGTCCCCCATAACAGATATACATTTGTTGAGAAAACAAGTCAAAATGTAGTAGCCCTTTTGTTGTAGACGTACATTTTTGTGGAGCCTTAAATAGAGTAATATAAAATGTTTCACCATATTATAAGTATTTTTTTTAGTTTTTTTTTTATAGATTTATAGTTGAAATGAGTAAATCTGTAATGTTGGTGCTGTTCTTTTTGAGATATACATGTGGAGATATAATGTTAATATTGAATATTTATTATGCAGATTTTATTTAAATACGTATGTCATTGTTTGCCATGTGCATTATTCGACACCAAGTAAGTAAATTCCTCTCATGCTGGTACTAGAGGCAGTCTTGATTTTACTATGAGGTATGAGTATTTGTTTATGGTTGACTTTCAGATTAAAAAAATCAAGACTGAAAGCGTTGTTCCATTTGCTTAACCTAACCATGTAATTGTAGAGATATTGTCCCATGTATATCTACTCCACATCTCTCTTTCTTTGATTTTATTTTTCATTTGATCAAGAGACTTAAAATTTTACAACAAAGAGTAGACAATTTCATGAAATAGTTTTTAAAATATTTCATTGCATTTTCAAAGTAAATCCATTTTGTTAACTAACTGTTTAAGTTCAAGCTAATTTATAGACTCCCCAGAAGTATATATGTAATGGTAAGATAAGATAGGCGAAATCGTATGGGTTAAAAAAATATGTAATAAATAACAAAATACCGAGGTTACTGATAATTTAGTTTCTGCATATGCGCATTTCGACAACTTATGTCTCTTCAGTGCAGATCACATGACAACATTTGGAAAGAAATATGTGTAAAAGCTGTAAGAGAACGAATTACAAATAACTGATGAAAACTTAACATTGACCATATATACAGTGCTGTTCTCGTCAGGTGTTTTTTTTGTAAGAGGTTGTGTTGTTGTTCATGCATTTATTACTGATTGTTTAAACAAAAATATAGCAATAAGATATGTACAATCTAAAATTACAATAATTTAAACCTAATACCTAAATCCAAATTTAAAAAAACTCACTTGAATTTTCACTGGCGGTGCAGAAATTATTTTTCGCTTCTTTTTATGAGTTTTCATTTTCCTCCTTCTTTTGCGTCCATTTCTCCTCCTCTTTTTATTTTTTCTACCTCTTTTCTTTGACCTTTTTCTTTTTCCTGCTTTTCCCGCTGATTTCCTGCTAACAGTTCCATCGGAAGTATCAACTAAAGATGATTTCTTTCCTGGTTCTGTGTTATAAGTGTTATCGATTGGATTCCCCTTCTTAAAGTTTTTCATGGTTGGACCCTGCAGGGAAAGAACATAAGACAAATAACAAACCATAATATGTTTCAATAGTTTAAAAGCCAATCTAAATCATCTGAGCATGACTTGTTTCGAAATATCTGGAAAACAAGAAGTTCATAGGGCTGAACAAAGTCCAAATAGTAGTTAATTGATCCCCAAAACAAATTGAAACACATATGAAAGTTAAAAAAATATATATTTAGTTCTGCAAATTGCTATTTCGAAAATTCTTTAATTGTGAGGAAAATAAATCAAACGGACTGAAGCGTGAGTATTTGACGGCTCACTTCGGTTTTTCGAAATAATAAAATACCGATTATGCAAAAAAAAACCTAAAAATAAATAAATAAATACGTTCTTCCGTTGTCAATTTCGAAATAATAATGAAATTACGACAGATCTCACTTCATATCCTTCTTATAATTTTCATATAACTTGTAAGTAGCAACAAAACAATCTTTCTCTGTTTAATTTATGTGTGATAAAATAGAATGGTCATTAACCTTTCCAATTATCATTAATAGCTAGTTGTAATGAAAACAAGAAAAATGCATCAATTATACACTGAGATACTTTCTCAAATTGTAGTCATGAATATGTTTTCAATGAACCAATTCCATTCTTGTATTACATTTCAGGCCGACCCATGTCGTATCATATGAATTTATTTAACATATTTCTCTACTTTTAAAGCATTTGTGTCGAAAAAGATGTATTGACAATTAACCAATTAACTGAGATAAGATGTAAGCATTCAAAGTTCTTAAGAGAGATAAATTAATCATGTAATAGTTACAAATTGTAGGTCAAGTTTGTCTTTGCCATATTGAAATAATAAAAGAACTGTACCGATATCACTGTATCTGTTTTACCACTGGAAGGTTGGAAAACATCACCAACATCTATAAGCTCTGTTTGGCTTTTTGATATCATGCCAAGATATTGCGGACACTTGCCTAAAATATTTAAGAAATCATCGAGTAATAAAATAATTGCAAGTTAGGCTCATTACTGCAATTTGATCAAAGCTAATACCTACCAGTATGTTGAACATGCAAAATACACATCGTTACTATCTGTATATTTAACTTGTTGGTTCTTGTACAGCAGATTGGCAAAGCTGAATGTTAGATTCTTTATGCATTGCATGTTTTCATAAAATTAACGAAGTTAAGAAATATTTTTTAAACTTCCTCTTGAAAAGCTCGTCGTAATTGATTTTGAACCCTTGAGAATATTGGTCTCAATAATACAGCTCCTACAGGTCTCTTGCTTTAATGTTTGCTCAATGTTTTGATTTTATCCGTCACCTAATAGTAACAGTTTATGTATTTAGTATTTAGCAACAATATGTCATTGTGCATATTGTTTAATAATTAACCAAGTACTAGTATTTGAAATCAAAATATATGTGTGCTTTTTATTATTTTGATTTTTTATTTTATTTTATCTGATGCGATGCTACCAGTTTTAATATTTAGTGAACACTTTTGTGCTGTGGAGTATTTTTATTAAAAGATGACAAAATTAAGTAATTATAAGAATGTAAAACTTTGATAAAATATTTTTTTAATATTTGATACATATTGATTCTACATTCATTGACTGTAGTTGTGAAATCTGTTTTACTAATGCTTGATATGGTCGAATAACACTTTTCTACTGATAAAAAAACATCACCTCATCAGAAAAATGGTCGTTTTTCATGCTGTTACAATATGAACTCTGAAGATGCTACACAAATCAGACGTCACCGATGAAAAGCTGAGAAATTGGATCTCTGTTGTCACAAGGAATATATAATACTTTAAAGCTGGCAGTTGGTTATCCTACTTATACTGTCCATATAGTTATAGCTCACCTCTTGTCAATGTTTTCATGTTTAACTTTCGAAAATAACTTAATAACGAAATTACTGTGAATATGATCACAGAATGCTGAAACCTATGTCTTGACGCTGCCAGAAAAAAACAAGAAACATATATTATTTCAGCCATAGAAGGTGTTCCTTTTATTCCTTTTTATTTCATGAGCATTACAAAAAAATTCTTGTCGCAGACCTAAAAAAAAATGATTACAGCTGAAACATTATTAATATATACCATTCTGTGCATTGATTATCCTGACGTTTAACCTGTCGTGTTTTCCTAAAATAGCATTAACAGGTTCCTCAAGGACTATTCGGAATTTCTCGTTAATTTCCTCTAATTTATCTTCAATTATCCGTACATCCCAAACAGCCTGTGCTTGACCTAAAATATTAAATATTATAATAGTATATTCTTTCTCAACTATGTACATAGACTTCAGTAACTCTGACTAGTGTATTTCTATTCTTTGTTCCCTTAGCTGATTTGCTGTGTCTATGATAATGTTATTCTTTTTAATTCTTTGTGTCCTTAGCTGACTTCGGTAGCTCTGTCTAGGTTTTTTGTCTGTTCTCAGTTAACCGTGGTGCATATGCTTAGGTCGTTTTTATCAGCGTTCAGATTTTTTCATTTTCGATAATGAAATATGTTTTTAAAATATATCAAAAGGACAAAATTATACATATAATTCAATAATATTCTGTCATAAGGAATGTTTAGTAAGCAGACTTGCAGTATTTTGTGTTTCTTTTTACATTTGGATAATAGTTTTGCGAATGACCCAGTTAAAAGCAATCAAAGTGATTACCCGAAAGTACGAATTAACGGTAATATTGAAATTAGTTTTACCTGGATTAAACTGGACCTGTTGTGCAGTACTTGGAACAAAATCAACTCCTTCAGTAGCTGACACCTCGCGGATGGAAATTCCAACAAATGCCATATTTTCCAGGGCTCCTTTTCTTTGTAATGTTACACTAAGAGTGCCAACATCTTCGCAGACTACCAGTTCCTTTTTTCCAAATTCGACAATGGACCAGCTAAGTTCAAACCTAAAATATGTTGGTAATGTGAAAAATTTAGATAGTAAGATTGTAACAATAGATATTCTCCCAATTTATACCGCATTGGTCCCTTTACCAAAAAATGTCTTCACGTTTCTCATAAACTCATTTCTGTACTTTGAAACAATGATCGATATGGTATAAGTATTAATGAGGAGGTATATTAGAACATAATATAAAACAAAAATCTCGTGTTAAGGTAACAGAATTAAAAAAAAACATATCTGAAAAAAAAACAACATAAGTTAGAAGATCAGTGGCGAAAAACATAGATGTTAACAAGTTCTTACAATAAACATATTGCAGTTGTGAGCATCTCTGTGAGATAAAAATAACACTTCACTTCTATCATAAAAGCTTAACAGTAGTCAGTTAAAATAAAGCAGAGCTTGTGCATACTGTGCAAAGGAGCACAAAAGATAACGTAATTTAGTAATATAGCTGAATACATTCATTACAAGAACAAAACTTTTACATTTTAACTTTTGATTATGTTGCCTCTGAGTGAAAAGGAATGGTCACTTAGTATGATCAGGTGTATTGCACCTGCAATTTGCCATTCCTTGCAACTGATGCACAATGCAATAGATAGCAGGAGTACATGCCATTTCTCCTTTTTAGACGTATCAAATTGTGTTTTAGATCATTCAATGATAAACGTTTGATAATGTATAAAGATACCGATACTGTGTTAGACATGTGTTTTGTTGTTTTTAAATGATTTAAAACGTTCTTCATCGAGATAGAAGCAATTACGATGAAGACTGTAACGAAAATAGAATAGGATAACTTTTTTCGGACCTGTCTATTTATTTCCATGAAAAAGTATGAAACAATGAAAGCGTTGTTCCATTGCTTGATTTTGCCATGAGTTTCTAGAGACTTTTTCTCATTTGCATTTACTCCATATCCCTTCACTGTTAATCTACGATCTTGAGCTCTTGTGAAAAAAAAATCTGGAATAATCTGAAGCTGCACTGTATACATTTGATAAAATAGAATATATCAGTTTATGTATACTCACTTTATTTCGTCTAAGTTGTTTCCTCTGCTGTCCAATATACGAAAAATGAAGTGATCGTGTATAGCAGTTTCCTTGTTATCATTTAATATATAAAGCAAGCTGTTTTCATCAAGATCTTTCTGTGTAAATTTACGTCTGACGTATCTTTTTGTTGCTACATTCTGAATATGGCCATACATCGGGCGTTTCACTATAATGTACATCAGTCGGCTGTTTTCGGTGTCTGAATCAACTGCTTTCAGATTACGACTTGACAATCTGAAACCATACTTATTCTGTCCAAAATATTCCAAAGTTTCGGGAGGACTATTAATTATTAACTTTGGTGCATCATTTACAGTCGGGTTCACAAAAATGCTGCAAATAACGGGCTTTGTTTGAAGTGTATCGTTGACTAAAAACCCGGTATGACGGCCATCGGATATGGTGAAGAGAAAATTGTCTAATCCAGCATATGATAAATCACTTTCATAGTCAATATATCCCAAATCAATGTCCCTCTGTGTGAATTCTTTTGTTTCAACAAGTCCTCTCTTATATAAGTGTCCAAATGTAGGTGGTTTGGCTAACTTGTAGGTTACATTCATTGCTGGAGTGTCTGGATCCTCGGCTAATAGATGACTTCGGCTAAGCGTAATGTCACTTCCTTGAGAAACCTCTATAAGGTTATTTGCTTTCATTGATGGCAAGATCCTATCAAGTGGTTCTATTGTAATGTGAAATATTCCATCTTTTGCCTGACTTAAACCATTGGTCACAGTAAAGGAAAATAAATCTTTTGTTTGATCACCTTTTGCAAGGTGATTATACACTATTTTTTGGGACGCAATATCTAACTGGGAGAAGCTTGTTATACTGACAAGTGGTTTATAAACGTTTTCAATTTGACCAAGCTTTGGGGGTTTTATAATTGCAAAAACAATTTCTTCTGGTTTTGTAGATTCATCTGATGCACTTAGATTTGAAGAAGTTATTACGGTTCGTTCTCCTTCCCTCATTTCTAAACCTTTGTTCAATAACGCTAAATTTGCTTTTTTAGCATTTCTAATTCTTATTTCAAATGTTTCAATATGTCTTTTATTCCTACCATCAGATAAAAGGAAGCGAAAGCTATCGGCTTCTGAATTTCCCATCCTCCTGGTATGCACATAGCGTATTCGATTCATATTTATATCGTGTTGTGTAAAGTTTGACCCCACTGAAAGATCTTTGCATTCTGATACACGTGTTGGAATGTATGGATCTGAACAAAACTGCAGTGAACCTTTTGAAGGAGTTGAAACAAGAATATAATACACTTCGTTTTCTGTATTATCAGGATCTATAGATTGTAGTACTACACTTGAAATCATGGCATATTCACCATATTCCAATTGTAACCCTGCATTTTTAGTTATTTCCGGTCGTTCATCATTTAACGGGTTAATAGAAATGTTGCACAAACGTTTTACTTCGTGTCGGCCATCTGAAACTGTTAAAGCAAATTTATCATTGAAGTTTTCAGAATTATCATGTTTGTACTTTAAACGCAAACCGGAATGTAGTTCATCTATACTGAAATCTTGTATAGCAGCTTCTACTTCACCACTACGTGTTTTAATCATTGCCACAATACTTCCATGTTCAGGAGGCTGAGAAATAGCAAAATTTAATTTGTCTTTTGGCATATCCATATCTACAGCATCGACCATCGATTTGTCCATCATCATACTTTCACCTTCATCTACACTAAAGTCGTGCAGCATAACATTTGGTTCTTCGTCATTTTGAGGAAGAATTCGTATGCCAAACATTTTTATTGGGGATCTGTGGTGTCCATCAGTTGCATACACTTCTAAATCATCATAAACTGGTTCGACACCTTTGTGAGTTGCCTGAACATAATTGACAGAATTATCAATAATGTCTTGTAAACGAAAAGTTGTAATTCTTATCCCCTTATTGGATTTTTCTGACCCAGGACTGGGTTTTATATTCTCCAAATAACCCCACTGTGGTTGTCTTACAATCATAAACTGAATTTCTTCAGGTGCTGTATCTGGATCTTTTGCTGTTATTATATCAGGAGTTAAAGTAATTTTCCCACCTTCTTTGACAGAAACTTCCCGTCCAGTAATAATGGTTGGTTTCGAGTTATCAATTGGAGTTATAGTAATGTTTAAATCATAGACGGGTAAATCTGCAGTTGCTAGGTAGTTTTGGTCAGAAACAATGAATGTCACACTATCTTTCATAATGGCAGTGCCGATTTCACCTCCAGTGTGAATATACTTGACAAGTTTTTCTTTGACATTTGCTTGTGTAAACTTTGTCGCTGGTCTGTTATCGAGTTGTATTAAACCATGTTTTGGTTGTTTTATAATAAGGAATACCAGATTTTTATCGTCAGTGTCAACGTCTGTTGCTGAAAGTACCGATGACGTTATCAGTGTTTCTGAACCCTCGGACACAATCAGTTTTGGTCTAAGATTTTTACCTAGTTGCGGCGACTCATCATCAAGAGGAACTATGTCGACTGCCATCACTTTTGTTGCCCGATTGACTCCATCGGATAATGTTAGTGTAAATGTATCTAGAACAACATCCGATCCATCGTTCACATACCTAAAACATATATTTTTTTAGCAAGCAAAGCACCGAACAATATGGAAGTCTTCGAAATGTCCGTAAAGTGTTAATTTTTTAGAGCTGCTTGAATAATTCATGTATGGTTTGACAATGTTTTGTTTAAATGTATGTAGATGTTTTAAGTTTTATTTTAGAAGATGAAGCAGTGCTCGGTATCTAGCAATTAATACTGCTCAAACCGGTGCTAGCGACCCTCTTGAACTTACCATGAGGTATGAGGAAAGCTCATTCTTGAAGGCCTTATGGTGACTTCAGGATGTAGAATAACAATAATAGTGTTGTTTCGTTGCTTGGTTGTTCCATTTATTTGTATAGACTTTGCCTCATGTACATTTACTCCATATCCTTTCGTTGTTTATTCACAATGACATATTGAAATATAATGCAGATGGGATGTGTGGATACAAAGGTTTTTTTTGTTTGTTTTTCCTTTCAGTCCATTTCCTTGAAAAGTTTTTCTAATACGTAATGCGGTTTTGATCATTCTGTTGATACTTGCATCACTTACCTTATCACAGGAGCAACGACGCATCAATAATTTATCCATAATTTATTGTTTAATATTCCATTTTCAAATATCGTTATACTACATATATCGATGACTCTGGTGTTTTCAAACTGGCGGCCAAAGTTTTAAATACAATATATACCACCAATGTTCAAAATTCAAAATGTTGTTGTGTTTTATTTGCACTTTGTTATGTCACGAAACGATTTATATAATAAATAATAATGGTATGCGCTATTTGACAATAGATAGCTATACAAATATCAAAGGTACAGACGGAATTTTCGCTTTCCCATGTGCTCGGGCGAAAAACATGCTTGCTTACCCTTCAGTGAAAAAAGTAATGTGCCATACTTATGAAGGCCACACTTGGAACTTTTACCTTTTTGGGGATACTGCAGTAATTTGGTTTTTATGAAATTTTAAATTTATTTATTTCCTATCCCTGCCCGTTTCAAAATATGAACTTCTAAGGTTTTAATACCAAGATGTTTTTGTACATATAAATTAGTTTTTAATCAAAAATATGTCAGGAAATGTTTTTCTTTCATTACATTCATTGCCATTTAACAAATTACGTTGAACATATAGTAATAATTGATGATTTCAATACACGGATTTTACACAAGACGACAATTTAACTGAATAGTAGAATTGTATCAATATTAAGAGACCCATTTCAATTTCGAAACTTGACGTATTTTACGAGAGATGTAAACTGTATGGCTGCCTTTCTTTTGCCCGTTTATACTGTTATTAAGACATAATCTTTCTTTCCAACAAATGTTTTTATCAAATTGTTAATACACTGATATTGATTAGATAATAATACTGGTAGGAATAGAAAACTTTCTACAATATAAAACATCAAAAGATAGTTAATACTAGTGTTCATTACAAATTTCAATATAGACGACTTCAAAGAACGTCGTCGTGGCCAGGAAAATAATGAAGATAATTTCGTTGTTTTTCTGGCTTCTCTGAACTAGCTCTTAATGATCTAAAATTGGTATTTTCGTCTATTGCTAAAATCGTATGTCTGTAAAATGATCACGGAGTTGTCTTGAAAGGGGTTGTAAATAATTATGTGAAAAACGATATCGAAGTATCAAAGCAACAATTGGAAGGCAAATTTTCGAATCCTAAGGTTTAAAAGAACTATGGCAATATATATATGAAACAACAGCAGTAGAATACCGAAGGAACAAAGGAGGGGAATTCACAAAAGAGATCTAAAGACATGGCAAAAACGAGAACACAGAAAACAATGAAGCACAACATTCAAAACCAAGCCACTCACAGTGTGAACTCCCATAAAACAGAGAGTGACATCAGATGCTCAGGAAGGGTAAGCATGTCCTGTTCTGTTAACAAATAATAAACCGATATGGACATCATCAAACAACAGAACTGAACAAAAAGAACCACAACAAAAATACAGTACTAGCACTAAAAAGCTGGAGTACCATCGGAGGCTCTAGACATGTAAACATGATCTGCTCAAGGCAGTTTACAGAATGGTAAGCATAATATGCACAAAAAGGGACAAGCATGATCTAATTCACATGTGGCACTTCTGACATTAACAATCAAAAGTTGTAATGGAGCAATAAATAATGGATGCTTTCAGTAAAATTATTTTTGTGTCAGATGATTATTTCTTCAGTAAGATCGGACTGTGTACGGAGCTTTGATTTAAAATGCTCAACATAACAATAAGAAGTTTTATTTTTTTATCGTATGCATTGGCTTGAACTTTGAATTGTTTTCTGCATTGCATTGGTCGTAATGATATCGAGGCAAGAAAAAAAAGGATGGTTTAGGATATACTATTATTTGTGTTATATAAGTGCAGTTTTATCTGTACTTACAAGATACGAGTTGTCGAAATAGCCACGTGCATATTCAAAGTTAAACTACAATACACATCGTTTATCATTTCAGTAAATACCTTACCTAATACGTTTCTTTCGCAGGTCTTGCATGTTGAATGTTTTATCTACCGTCAGGAGTTCACCATCTTTTTGAAGAACGCCAAATGACGGTGTAGCTTCGACGACAAACTCAAGATCTTTTGGTTTCGTATCAATATCAGTAGCTGACAGTTGATCAGTAGAAACTCCCAGAATTCCGCCTTCTTCTACTAAAAGCTTAGTTGTTATAAATACCGGTGCTTTGTCATTCACAGGCTGAACATCGATGTCAAAATTCTGATCAAGAACTCGGTTACCACTAGCATCCTGAACGGTATAGACAAATCGTACCAGGCGACCTTCTGGTCCGATGTCTGTTAGTGGTGGCATGTATGCAATTTTCATATGATTGATGTCTTCTTGTTTAAATGTTCGGATTTCTCTTAGTGAGGCATCTTTCACAACCATTGACATATTATGAGTTGCAATAATTCGTCCGGCATCTTCTTCCCCTCTATTCGAAACAAAATATGGTGGGGCGGTTATAATATAAGTCAACTGATTATCATCACTTTCTTTGTCAGTGTACTGAAGTTCAGCTTTAGTAATATACGCAATGTCATTTTCAAGGACATGCATCAATCGAGTTGCGTCAGGGGATAATTCCGGTGGGTTTTCATTCACCTGTTTTATGACAATGTTAAAAGTTTCAACACCAGATTTGTTTGGAGGGTCATGCTGATCACGTAAGCGAAACTGAAAAGAATCTATGAACATCTCATGTCCGAAGTGACGATAGTATATAGCACCACGTTCGAGATCACGTTGTGAGAATCTCGTTATTCTAGTACCAGTTTCGGCTGTATGAAGACGACGTATCATTTCCCCTGCTTCTGGTGGATGAACAATTACAAATATTATGTTTGTGTCGACTGTATCAATATCATGTGCTTTCAAAATATTAGTGTTAAACTGTTTAATTCCCCCTTTGTTAATTTCTAAGCCTAAATTATTTACAACGTATGGAGGTGTATCATCTCTTGGTATAATTGTGATTGGGAAGTTAGTGAGGACTGTATTGATACCATCACTAATTCTCAGATCAATCCTATCTTTAGTTGTCTTGCTGTCGTCATGGATATAAAACACGGATTTCCTCTGAAGATCTTCTATAGAGAAGTAGAGTGACTGTTTACTGTTAACCTCTAAGCGACCATGAAAAAGTCCTCCTGTAACATAAAGCCTGACCTTACTCAAATTATTCTTATCAATTATTCTCAAATTTTCCTGTGTTATAGGGCGTGACTGACCTTCCAATATAATCAAACCGCTGTTTTTTGAAACTCTTGGTGCGGGTGTTGCAGATGATCGAACTGCAATGTGTAAAAATATTGGCTGACTATGAGAAAAATGACTATCAAATACAGTAAAACCAACTTTATATATACGTCTTTCTAGATAACTGATGCCAGGAGGTTGATATGCTATTCTTTCATTTTCAATATCACCCTGCATAAATGACGTAATTGGAGTTGTGTGGTCGTCTAGATTGACGAAATATCCTTCATTTTCGCCGGGTGGATGACTTATGTTATAAATTAGTTTGGAATTAGGTGTTTCGTAATCTTCAGCAAATATAACGCCTGGAATGATAGATGATAGAACGAATTCGTCGACATCCATCATGTACAGACTACGGTGAGATGATCTGGGAGGAAAATTAGGTTGAACTCCTTTAATATAAACTGGCAGAAAGTAGTTTTCAATTTCAGCTTTGTGGCTGCCAAGTGGGTCATAAAGTTCAATTTTAAGAGGAATGTAGTCAACATCCGGGCTATGTGATTTCAAATGTTGGTAATGTAGTTGCGTCAATAAAAATTCCCGGCATGATTTTTTAAAGGTATCAATCGGTTGACGTGAGTTACCTATTACCAGTTGGCCAGCGATTGGCCATACAGACCGGTGGCGTGAGAATGATACGGTGCATGATGTATTTTTATAATGTCTATGGTTAAATCCTAAAACAGTAGAATCTATAGAGTTTGATACTCCGTTGGCTTCTGGAACAACAACAGATCGCAAACCACGTGTCCGTACTATATCGTGTGTGGAATTCAAAATTCTTATGTGGATATTAAAGTCTTCTATCTCTGTGGAGTATTTTGTAAATCTATAGGCTCGAAGTTTGACATTATCTTCAGATAATAATGGTGATCCTGTGTGGAAATATTGGATAGTGTTTGGAGGAAAATCACAATCAAATATCTGAAAAGACAAAAAGAAATATTACATTTTAAATATCATAAGAAATGTCCTATCAGAAATAATTGTAATTTGTGTTTTTATCTATCATTTGGTAATTTCTGGCTTTCCAAGTATTTGTAGGTAGTGGTGTTATAGAGACACGTTTTTCATTGCAGTTAATTCAACTATTGTATTTCAATATTTCTAACGTTGATGAGAAATATTTTAGGTGACCATCAATTGGCCCAATACATAATAATAATTCATTTTTGAAGAAGAAGGTGGTACAATACAATAATCATATACTTTGAATACATTAAATCAAGGTATTGTTATACACAAAATCTATTTTACCCTGGCAAAATGTGGTATTCTACGTCAGAAAGGGTAAATTTAGAGATACTTTTCTGATTTCATCTTGTTATAAAAATTGTACTCGGAACTGAAATTGTCCAAATGAATGTATAATATAAAGTAGAAAATTATTGGTGAAATATAAGGAAGGTTTGAATTGGACAATTATAGGGATTAACAACGCTACATCCATCATTTTTGTCATGGATGCGGGGTTGTCAACAAGCATAACATATCGGGCATTATACTCTTACAAACACTGTCATCCGTTGCCCGACAAAGGGACCAAAAGACAACACAACATATAAACGATCAAAGGGCACTCATCGAGTTCTATAGGCAAGTAAAATCGGGAGATGTGGGCAATATATATACAGATGGCCAGAAAAATAGTTTAACAAGAAAGCCAGATGCTGATAGTGCATTTATATGAGAAATTCTCACATGAGCAAATACACCATAACTGACAAAATATACAAAACAAACACATCAAGCACGAGGGATCTTTTTACGGACACCACACTGCACAAGAGACAAATAAAGGGATATGGAGTATATGTACATGGAACAAAATCCATATACATACATGGTAAGATTAAGCAAATGGAACAACGCTTTCATTGTTTTTCTTGAAGTCACCAAAAGGCCTTCAACAAAGAGCAAACACTCTTACCGCATAGCAAGTTCAAGGCGGTTCCTAGCACCGGTTTAAACGAAATTCACTGTCTTCACTGCTAAATGTTGAACAACGCTACATCCATCCCCAGTTTTATATCAATTTTTTCATGGATGTGGGGTTGGCAACAAGCATAACATAACATGAATAAAAATACGTTTAAGTATTAGAAAAAGAATTTGATGCATTTAAATATCTGGAAACTTTAATTGACAGTATTTTTGCAATTTCAAACAGCAAAATTTCAAACAGTGAAATAGACGTTTTATGGTATATTATACTAATTTATAAGAAATCATTAAATTTAACATTTTCGTCATACATTATGACATGATAAAGTCTAAATCTTAGATTTGTAGTGTGCAAAAGAATATACATTCCAGTCTTGCACTCTCTGTTGTTATAAATATAATTAAAACAGTGAATAATATAAAATGAAAACCCAATCTACAAATCAAAATTATACACACATTAAGCTCAAACTGTGACTTCTACATTCATATTCCTCATCGATGAAGATAAAATGAAAAAAAAATCTGAATAAAAAACAACGGGACAGACCTTTGCACTAGGGATATATAAAACTTGATATTTTAGGTTTTAGAAATAGGTTTTGGTAGGTTTTATGAACTTGGCTATTCTAAATGACCAACTAATATTTGTAAACCATTCGAAATGGTTGTGTACATACATACAGTTTGATCCGTTACGTTCACATTCTTAATGGGTTATCCAACACAACTGATACTGATATCACAAAGGAGATCTCAATCACATCAAATTTTGTAAATTTACTGTTCGGTATAAAAAAAATGTTTCATGCTGTACTTCCGAACAATACGTTGCATCCAGACCTTCAATCATTTTATCTCTATTGTTAAAAAAATGAACAATAAACTTCACATTTTACAATAAATTTTGATTACTTAGAAAATCTATAAACTTAAAGAAAACACATCAATTTCTAATGATCAAAGTGATAATTGACATTTAAATAAACTTCTCAATATGTGCACAAGTATTTTTGGTGAATTATTATCACTTATCTATAATAGAAAATAATTTATTGTCCAGAAGCTGAAAGTATCGTGCAAAGCACTTAATATTTGTGTGGTATCTGCTGCAAGGATCGTGTCTGTAATAATCACACAGCTTATATTTACCCAAAGAATTTTTCTGGCATGTTTTCTTTTCGATTTAACGAAAGAAATGTGTCTAAGGAGAAATCTGCAAATTCAAATCTGAAAGGTGAAGAAACATACAAACTCAAGTTCTTCTAGTAAATCTTTTCCAACTACTATCTATGTCAAAACAAAAACCGCGTAATAATATTGCGGAATGCCTAAAATAGTTTAGCATTGTACTATGGTAGAACAAGATAGAACAAGAATTTTCTTATCGTACTGCCTTAACAGGGGGAAATAAGATTTTTTTCTACCATACTTAACAAAGGGAAGAACAAGATTCAATTTATGTGTTTTAAAGAGATTTTTCTAATTGTACTATGTTAAAAATGAAAAATTCTAATCATACTGGGATAAAAAGGAAAGAACAAGATTTGACAAAACAACTGTGACAAAAGAAAAAACTAACAAACAAAACACATGAATATATTGGTTCATAAAACCTGAGAATATTAGTAATAACATAGAATCAAACAATTATAATGAAATAAAGGTATTTGTCCTATAACAATGTCCGTTAAAAGATTCCACAAGGGAGACATGTATACCCTGTATAAATTTCATTTGTGGTGTACTTGTTCATGAGAGAACCTCTCATATGGATTCACTATCTTGGTTATTTCCAAATATCATTCTGACCATGCACCTGTTTAAAGTACACATATTTTTCATTTATATGCCAAGTTTTCTAGCGATACACTTGATTAGTGCCCTGTTGTGATTGTCTTGTACTAGTCTTTTGCCAGGTTTTTGTATGACACTTTGTCAGTTAATTACATGTTTGTTGACGATCCCGTATCCATGAGTAAAAAGCGTTGATGTAGAGTTGTACAATTTGTCATTTAGCAATGAATTCCGCTGAAACTAATGCTTGGGCAGATCTTGGGAACGTACTTTTATATTTGAGCAAAGCTCATCGCGTAAGGTCTCATGGGGGGGGGGGCTTCAAGATGAAGGACAACACTAAAAGCGTCGTTCTATTGCTTTGTTTTGTCACATATTGGTAGAAACTTTGTCTCATGAACAATTACTCCAAAATTTTTAATTGTTTATTCAAAATATTTCTCCCATTTTTAGAGAAAAAAAAATGTAGCATTGAACTGTTAATGTTTTAACCATGCATGTCTGTAATTTGTATGCGAAGAGGAATCATATCAAATTGTTTAGTTTATAATTACAAAGTTTCTATTATTACCTCCATCCAAACTTCTATTTATCAATATGATCAAGGCATGATTTAAATATGTGTTTGACATACGGTAACATTATGGTAGTATTATTACAGTGCGTTCTTCAGCAATGGAACAAATACAATATCATTATTTGAAAAATTTCATTCGAACTTCAGTTAAGATGATCGATCATTATATAAGTATTTAAATAATTCACTCAGGTCTCTTTTAACAGGACCATATATTATAGCAATGTTTGAACGTCTGTTAGAAGTGACAAATGTTTCATCATATTTAAAATACTTCTGGTCTCTGATAGGACGATCAAATATCATATTAGTATTTCAAATATATTATTCAGGTCTTTGAGGAGTATAATTTTTTTTTATGAACAAAACAATACAATAGAAAAAAATACATTTTTACTCTCAGCAGTATTTATTACATTATCCATAACTCGCCATCCGCCAAATGACTTCGAAGTCGTATTGTGGTCCATTGCCAGAGATAAATATACGGATCAAAAACATTCAAAGCACTTGCTTCAATTGTGAAAGGGTCATGATAAGATAAACAAAACGATATGGAGTGCATGCTCGAGAGACAAAGTTTCTACAAATACATAGCAAAACCAAGCAAAGGAACAACGCTTTTATTGTGGTTCTTCATCTTGAAGTCTCTATGTATTTTTATCTTATTATGAAAATTGCATATTAGTTGTACCGTCAAACATCTATTCAAATATTCATCTTCATGTATTAAACGTACCAAGTCTAGTCATAAAGCAACAGCAGTAGAAAACCGAAGGAACAAGTCATAATGATCACAAAACTCAAAGTCCAAAGACATGGCGAAAACGGCAACATAGAAAAAGTACGCGAGACAGCCACAATGCACGGAAATAAAAAGACGACATTAAGAACTAAGGCACTTATGGTGTGATTTCCCATGAAAACCAAGTGCATAAGTTAAAATTTCATCAGTAGTTTGTTACTTATCTGAATTCACTAATTTCTTTTTAGTTGTAATTACAATTATCGGCAATATGTACATTTTCTCTTTGATCTTACTGACTGATATTGTCAGTATCTCCGTACT
>MJUU01068166.1:103905-153054 GCA_002080025.1 Modiolus philippinarum | reverse complement strand
GAAACTACTGGATCTATAGATATCTTTTTTTATACTTTCATCTGAATTTGACGAAAATGTTCATTTCAGTACTGAAATTTACAAGAAAAGGGATGACTGTAATTTCAAAATTGATAGTAATAATCATACTTCATCTGCTTACGGAGTGTATGTTTCATAATTCATTCGTGACACGAGAGCTAGCACCAATTATTCGGATAAGGCACGGTTATCTCCGTGACCGCCTTATGAACCAGGCCTTCAACAATACCGTCTCCTACGCTCTTTAAAGAGACATTTATTATTAGTATCAGTCCCTTATGGAAAAATTTGGGGTTTAGGTCCGATTTGTGATTTTATTACACTTAGTAATGTTTTATTGTCTACCCCTTTCAAATGGCAATTGCAGTTGAATTGCTACCAGTCACTACGGCAACTGAACAGGAGGTTTGGAGCCCCAAAAACTCCAAAGAACAACAAAAACAAAAGAGAAAATAAAAAAACGGTTGTTTTGAAATACCCGTACCTAGTCAGAATCATTGTGGTCGACTTTTGCACCTGCTTTGTCTTTTTGCCCTTTGGATTTCGGCTATGGACAATTCTGTTTGTTATTACCCTCATTCAGCAGATTTGATGAGATGTTGAAGTCCGAACATCAAAACAAATTGACATATTATATAATGGTGAATAAAAGGATATGGAACAACGCTTTTATTGTTGTTCTTCATCTGAAGTCACCATGAAGCCTTCAACAATGAGCTTTGCTCATACATCATAGTAAGTTCAAGACGGCCCCTAGCACCGGTTAAAGCGGAATTCTTTGCTAATTGTCGGGCATCGCTACATCCATGTCTTCATTGGTCATGGGTGCGGGATTGTCAACAAACATCAAATAAAATGGCAAAGTGCTCTTACAATCAATAAACATGAGTTGGAGTTAACATATGTTTTATGGTCTCATGTTCATTTACTCTATATCCTTTCGTAAAATATGAAATTGAAGATAATTGACATAACAACTAAAATAAAAAAAAAAGATACAGGACTAACGAATGCTCGATATAAACAGAATTTTTTTTCAACATTTGAATATCTGAATTATTACTTGAAAAATATTTTTAACAATAACTTGGTATGTAGAATTATGTCAAAAGTATGATTTGGCTTCAACTTCTTACTGTCTACTAAAAGAGTTTGATCATTTTTCGTTTCACAAAAAATTTCTTTCGAAGCTAGCTGCTAATGGAAATGTTGTGTTAGGGACATATCATTTGTTACCTGGGAGAGGGGGCTGGTCATTCAGAATTGAAAATTGATGAAAAATTTGAACCTCCTTTGAAAAAAAGAACATTTTTTTATCCCCCTCTTCCAGATAGGAAAAAAATTGACCCCCCTCACTATTTGAAATACTATTACAGTCATAACCGCAATGCGTCAAAATTGTAGTATGCCAAAATCTCCGTAGAATGTTGTAATCAAACAAATAAAGTAACTTAATAGGGTCAATAATATGATAGATACACAACACATCCAGTATGAATCTGTCTGTGGGACACCATATTTGTTACGAGCTATAACTACTAGTACATGCAACTAAAGAAGTATTTTGTAGACATGCATGACTCACCAAACTGACCACATGAACTGTAACTGCTCCATCAATATTGGATATCTTTAAATAAAGTGTCATCTATCCACAAATTTGTGGCATTAATTAAAGACAGTTATAACAAAAAGTTATTTGCATCGACGAAAAAGAAAGAAACATTAAGAAGGACCAATTGCAAACAGAAAGTCAAATTCAGACATTCCATATGTCCGTCTGTGATAGCGAGATAGAAGAAATGGGTGCCACATCAGAATCTTCTGGAGATGAATCCGATCTTTTTGACTTTATAACTGTGAAGTATGCAGACCAAGACGATTTGGACAGTTAGACATCTTAGAAGTATTGAATACAAGAGTACAACAGACTCTTAGTAATGCTTTTTTATGCTACAATAATTGATAAAAAAATTTGTTATGTGTATAGGACATTATATTTTGAAGGAATAATATGATACCAATGGTTAAATACCTAAATGATTCATGTTGATTTGATTGGAGAGGGCATTCATCTTCTAACATTCATGCGATTGCAGTAATAAAACTAGAGGCTCAGAGACTAAGCCTGAATTGCTCACCTGACAAAATGCTTCTAAAAGCTGATGACCAAAATTATTTTTGTCCCTTAGGGTCTAACGTTAAGCTATAGTTCCATACATATTCCAATTCAGTTTTGGTAAATTTGCTTCAATAATTTTATAGAAGATGACAAAAATGATCAATTTCCAATAGCGTCAAATGTTAATCTATATTCCACCCTGGCTGTATGATGTTTTTTGTCTGATGATAATGAAATGAGTAAAAGTTGTATATGGCCTTCCATACATCATTCCTGTAAAGTCTGGTTGAATTTGCATAGGTTGTTTCTGAGGAAAAAATGAAAATGTGATTTTTCCAATAGGGTCCAGTTCCGTGCTGGCAGACATGTTTGTGTCGGATCAATACAAAATGAGCAATTTTGGTAAAGGACCTTCCATACATCATTCCTGTTAATTTTATTGAATTGATTCAGCTGTTTCAGAGGAGATGAAACTGTGATTTTTCTCATAGGGTCCAATATTAAACCTAGGCCCTGCTTGAGGCCATGCTTTTCATCGGATCGGAAAGAAATGGCAAATCTTGGTAAAGGACCTTCCATGTCTTATTCCTGTAAAGTTTGGTTGAATTTGCTTCAGTAGTTTCAGAGGAGAAGAAGAAAATGTGATTTTTCCAAAAGGGTCCAATGTTAAACCTAAGTTCCACGATGGAGGCAATGTTTTTATCAGATCGGAAAGAAATGTTCAATTTTCTAAATATCATTCCTGTAAAGTTTGGTTGAATTTTATTCACTGGTTTCAGGGGAGAAAATGACAATGTGATTTTCATCATAGGGTCCAATGTTAAACCTATGTTCCGTGCTGGTGGCCATGTATTTTATCTGGTCTTAGAGAAATAAGCAATCTTTGTAAAGGACCTGCTATATATATCATTCATGTAAAGTTTTTTTGAATTTGCTTTAGTGGTTTCAGAGGAGAAGATGAAAAAATGTGATGTGAAAAAATAACGGACGACTGACGCCAAGCGATGGCAATAGCTCACGTTGACCCTTTGGGTCGGATGAGCTAAATGTGAGACCACTCTTCTAATTTTTAACAAACGAAAAATGAAAAAAAAGATCCCCCTCTAGCTGGATAGTGAAAAATCTGAACCCCTCTTTGCATCAAGAGAAAAAAAAATGATCCCCCTGCTATTTGACCAGCCCCCCTCCCAGGTAAATAATGATACGTCCCTTATAAAATCAAATCAGGCTATTTTACTTTGATGTTCTTAGTAGTATTTTTTTACAGAATAATGTACATATTGTCGTTAGATATACCATGTGAATCTTAGAAAATGGCAATTTTTATGTCAAAATTATATGTGGTAACTAAGTATATAATATTGCTACATTTTCAAACAAATTGTTTTTCAAAATTTTCATTCGCTATATTTGTCTTGTACACAAAAGTTCATAGACAAAAAAAATGAAATGTATATCATTCAAAGTGATTACTATGTAATTTAAAGCATGTTTTATCTATAACTATATGTATTTACATTTTCCTTTACTAATTGGTTATTGAATTATCATATATACAACTAAATTCAATTTAGGACATGTAAATAAAAATTCCATTAATCAAGAATTTTGTATGGTTAATTTATACACTATACACATAGAAATGACTAAACTACAATATTTGAAATACATTGAATAAAACAGAAGGTAGACACCGATATTTTAATACGCAAATAGTTATGGTTCTTATTTTCTATTGCATATATTTGATATACAAATAAAGTTAAATGATGAAGTGATATACCATAATTGTAATGATTTTAACTAGAAATTACCAATGAAAAGATGTGATGGTTTAATGGAATAAAGCAGAGATATAATTTGTGTTAAAATAACATTTGTTGTTCACCATCGTTGGAACGCATGCTGACAGCATCTGTCTGTTCCTGTACATAAGGCCCATATAGCGTTGGAAGATATCTAGCAATGAATTCCGCTCAAACCTGTGCTAGGGGCCATCTTGAACTTACTTTGAGGTATGAGCAAAGCCCATTTTTGAAGGCCTAATGGTGACTCAAGAATTTAGAAATGGAGAACAACAATGAAAGTGTTGTTCCATTGTTTGGCCCTACCATTTATTTGTAGAAATTTTGCCTCATTGTATATGTACTCCATATCGGTTCAATGTTAATTTTAGATTGTTGTTTGTCTCTTTTGCAGTGTTGAGTCAGTGAAAACTCCCCGTTCGTGAAATGTATGCTCTTTTTATATTTCAGTTATGGTGTACTTGTTCTTGGTAGATTTTCTCTAATTGATATACATTTTATTGTTTTGTAATTTCTAAATGTTAATCTGGGCACCTGTTTATATTGCCCACCTATCACTACTTTATAATGCCAAGTTTTGTTACAATCGACTTGGTGGGTGCTAGTTTGTCTTTATGTTGTAATTGTCTACTAGCTCGAGACAATAGTGTTTTTGTGGAGCAACGGATGGCAGTGATTGTAAAAACACTTTGCCAGTTTAATTTATGTTTGGTGACGATTCATCATCAATGACATGTAGCGTTGTTTGACGTCTATAGCAATGAACTGCACTCAAACCCATGCTAGGGGCCGTCTTGAATTTACTATGAGGTATCGGCAAAGCTGATTGTTGAAGGCCTCATGATGACTTCAAGAGGAAGATCAAAAAAGATTTTTACACTGTTTGGTTCTGCAATGATGCATTTGTAGAAACTTTGTCTCAAGTACCTTTAATCCATACCTTGTTATTGTTTATAATACATAAAAAACAAATATCTGCAATACACATCACTGCAAACACCTCTCGACACAAAATCCATTGATAAATATTGCACAATGTATAATATGATTGAAAACGTTTGTAGAATAGAACTCATTGTTTTGGCAATAAATCATTTGAAAGAGAGGAGTTGCAGTGATATGCTTTGATACCTAACTTAGTGTCAACATGGCTTAATTTTCTCCTGGCATGTATTTTGTTGATTTGTCCACGATTTAGGGGGCTAGACCTATGGTATGGGGAAATAACTCTCTTTTTCAGTTTTCTGCTACTTAAATAAATAATAGAATCATTGTGATAGGTATGTTCAAAATTTTTAAATTGTATTTTTTTTTTCACACAGCAAATAAATATTCATTTTGTCACCAAAACAACCACATTTATTATTTATTTATTATATATTGTTTATGAGTGAATTTACCCTACATGTTTTGCAATGATATCTTAAAAGGGTGCGTTTCAACTGCGCGAATTGTGGGGATTAAAATACTTTTCAATTGCGCGAACAGAGTATCTTTCAACTGCGCGAGTTATTTACCTGTAATTTACTTGGAAATCAGTTAATGTAGAAAAAACAAAAGTGATTATATTTAGTAAAAGGAAACGTAGACGAAATCGTAGTTTTAAGCTTAATGGTACAGGGTTAGAAATTGTTGATTCTCTTACATATCTTGGTATTGTTTTTAAATATAATGGAAACTTTTTTGAGGCAAGGAAAAAATTAGTGGAGCAATCACAAAAATCATTGTTTTCTATATATAAAAAAGATAGAAATAAAAAAATACCTATAGATATCCAGTTAAAATTGTTTGATACTTTGGTTGAACCTATTCTTTTGTATGGATCTGAGGTTTGGGGTTTTGAGAATCTTAAACTCATTGAAAAAATACATTTGCAGTTCTGTAAGCAAATACTGGGTTTGAGATCCTCTACCCCAAACTTCATGATTTATGGAGAATTGGGAAGATATCCTCTAAATATTAGAGTAAAACTGAGAAGGGTGTCCTTTTGGTGTAAACTAAAACAGAATGAGACCAAGCTTAGTAGCATACTTTATAAATTAATGTATAATTTACAATTTGATGAAGATTTTAGTTTTAAATGGATCTCCCATGTTAAATCTATTTTTGACAACGCAGGTCTTGGATATATTTTTTCAAATCAATTTAAAATTGAACATCGGTATTTGAAGTTGGTGTTCTCTGAACGACTTCAGGACCAATTTATACAAAGATGGTTTTCTGATATTGAACATTCATCCCGAGGAGAATTTTATTCATTGTTTAAAACAGAAATTAAGTTTGAAAATTATTTAACTAAAATGTCTGATTTTGGACGAACACAAATATCCAAAATCAGAACGTCAAATTGTAAATTACCGATAGAAGTAGGGAGATGGAATGGTACTCCCCGAAATGAAAGGACGTGCACTCTGTGCAGAGGTGGAATTGGCGATGAATTTCACTACTTCTACCACTGCACAGATAGCACTGTCACTGATTTAAGACAAAAATATATACCTAGATATTATTATACTAATCCAAATACTATAAAAATGAAGGGTATGCTATCATTATGCAATGTCAAGGTTTTAACCAACATAGCTGTATTTATTTGTAAGTTAAATAAGTGATTGTATACTGTATTAATTTGCTATATCTCGTCTACTTATTCACTCTGTCATTTATATTATATTTATATGTATTGTTATATGACCTCTTGTTGCACATGTACGTGTCTGAGTGTACTAATAAAATCTGAAATCTGAAATAAGTATAAAAACAAATTTAATTTGTATCAGGTATTCCAAAAAATTGGCTAAAGATACAGGCGAAATATTTGATTAATATCATCATAAACTATTTGATCTCAATCAAGGGCCGCAACCAAAGATCAAAATCAGCGGAGGCAGGAATTATGACAATTTGCTGACTATGTAGTCAGCTAAAGATAAGTGAAAGTTTTTGCCGACACTTTGGGCATCATTACTGTCTTTGGGTGCAATTATGCCGAGAGCTTTCACTCTCATTGCACTGAAAATTTTTATATTTAGCACACCCAACCATTTTCACTTCATAGATGTAATTAAAAAAATAAATTGCAACATAAGGAAAGACTCTTACAAGTACCAACTACTTTCATCGATCTGAAATGGTAAAGTTGACTGAATGTTTGGAACAATATATGTCTATCAATACTTTCTGTAGACGGAAAGGGTAAGTTTCAATATCAGATAAGTATGAAAATTACAAGTTAACCACAGGAAAAGTACTGGCGCACATGAAATGTGTTTTCTCGTGCAATTGAAAGATTATTTTCGTGCAAATGAAAGGCTGATTCGCGCAGATGAAATGCACCGTCTTAAAAGCAAGGAAAATATGTAAAAGTACGGCAAGTTTTTTTTTGCAAAACGGCGGGGGGATGAAAAGAGCAGAATCAACAATTTTGTTGATTTTCACAGACTTTATTCTACATTTAGAAAAAAATGGAACGGTACAATTTTTAAAAATTTTGATATATCTTGCATATACTAGTTTTCTTTGTATTCTCAGTTTTGAGTGGAATTTTTACCAGAAGTGTTAAATACTGACCAAAATGGAGTAAAATATTCTGCTTACTAAAGTATACTGTTCGGAACACCCATGTGTTTCAGTTCAAAATATTAAAACTTATTATCATTATTCATGCTTACTTTCACACATGTTTATACTACAGAATTTTGCATATGAAATCATTTTATGTCCAATACAAACTCAATCAGATGTAATTTTGTCAAGTCCTGGATCAAGTCCTGAAGGACCACTTAGTATGTGGAAACAAAGTTATTTGACAACTAGACAGAAATCGGGACAGTAAAAATTGTTGAAAATTGCTTAAAGTTGACATGAACATTTGTAATTTTAATACTGAAAATTAAAAAGAAAATAAACAAATTGAAAATTTGATCCATCCCCACGTCTACTCCCTTAAATTGAACACAGCAGAAAGTAGACGCCGATATTATAATAAGTAAATGTTTATAGTAATTTTAAAACTGCAAAAATGGATATCAGCAACCTCATTGGCGAATCCAAGGGGGGTCCAGGGGTTGGAACCCCCTTTTTTCGGACAATCATGTATTTCTTAATGAATATCCTGGGGTTTTACTAAGAAATACCCCCAAAAATTTTAGCGATATTTTTCTTTCAATAAAATTTGGAACCCCTTTTAAAATTTCCTGGATCTGCGCCTGAACCTATCATTTTAATTTCGCCTCTGTTACAACTTTTTCAGTTTTCTAAAAAAAAATAATTATAATAACTGAAATTTATCTGAAATCCTAATTTCCAAAATGAAAGGGGTTATAATTAGGTCTTAATTGAGCCACAATTTGTGAAATCTCAGTTTCAAATTATCTCCCTTTGAAGTAAGAGTTTCAGTATGATTTATTGTAATAATTAAGGATCATTAATTGCATCGAGTAATAATACAACAATTCACAATATATTCAACTACAAGGAAATGACCCTTCAAAAGTAAAGAAAGATTATAAAATCGTGGAAATTTTGCAAAATAGAAAAATCACTAAACACCATATTTTAAGTTTTATTGTTACGATATATGTTTAAAATCTGAATGTAAGCGAATTGTCCGTGCGAGACCTACAAAGGACGTCAAACACCTCCTAGTCAGTAAGCGAATTGATTGGCTGCAGCAAAGGTTAACTGCAACCAATCAAAAATGTGGATTTGAGACTGTAGAAATCCAGCTTGATCTGCCAAGGAGAATAGGAGAGGATCTGATCGTAACCCTTGGCTAGCGAAGTTGCTGTATAGCTTGAAGTAATTTAGTTGTACCTTGCACATTTCAGTTTGGGGCCACCATATCTTTATCAAATACAGCTTGACAGCAAATAGTGCATAAATGATCATATTTGTTATTTGAAAAGTTATAAAAATAACGGAAATTGTGGGTCAGCTGTCCGTGTTAAGATACTATGAGATATGTGCATAGCTCATTGTTGAAGGTCTCATGGTAACTTCGAGATGAAATACAACAATAAAAGCGTTGTTCAATTCCTTGGTTTTTGAAGAGACGTTGTCTCATGTGCATTTACTCTATATCCTTTCATTTGGCATGAGTGAAACAGAGCATTGAAAGTCAATTCAAAGCAAACAAAATAAGGAACGGGTATGGAAACAAAGTCTCTACAAATGCGTGGTAAAAAAGTACCGGTTTGGGCGGAATTCAACGCTACATCCATGCCGTTTTACCCATGGATGCGGGATTGTCATTGCAAAGTTTCATATCCGTTGCATACCTCAGAAAGCAATTTTAGTGTATTTATCCAAAATTAGTATTCAAGATTAAAATATATATCACACTATTTATTATTTACACTATAAATTACAAAAGTTAAAAGATTAAGATGATTATAAGTATTTAAAGTAATAAAGATTTGGAATGACAGAGTAAGAATGGCTAAAATTGATTATTAAGTAATATTTTTATGTCATGTTTTTTATCATACAATTATTTTATTGTGTAAATAATACATTTAATGACATTGATTGCCTTTTAAAAAAAGAGATATCCTTTTTTGACAAGAATCAATTAAAGTTAAAACTGAAATGAAAACCACTGTATCCCGGCAGGTGATACGTAAGTATATAAACTTTTTGTTAGCCATATTATACACATTTGAGCTGTATAAGTGATTATAACCCTCTCAAACTGATTAAAACCGATGAAAAATTTAAAACCACGTAAATTCGATTTAATTATAATGTACAGAGATTTCAATACAACACCCATAATTAACACAATGAGACACTGTAATTTAGATAAATGCTTCAATTTGTCAAGAATTTTTGAAACACAGGTGTTACAGTCTTGTTTTGGTATAATTTCTATGTTAAGGATGAAAAGTTTTTTTTGTAATTTGCATCAATTAAACTATAACAAAAAATAGTATGTTAATTTTTATGTACATAACACGTACTGTAATCTACACAGTGTAAATTATACCAACATAACAAGTTTTTGTTATTCTTAATCATCTTGATTTTGTTTTTAACCCGATAAGAAATGGCCTTATAATATATTTTTAAATGTTGTCTTGTACGAAATATATATTGATCTGAATGACTAAATACTGTATAAATTGCTGGATCGTAAAAAAATAATAATAATAAAATGGGACCATTAAATATCTTGTTGTTTTGTCCTCTTGTGGTCCAAAAATAATTAAAGTGTGTTAAATGTAAGGTGTTGTACGAACGAGACTCCATGAAGTGCTATCATATCATTACGTGCTCAACAAAAAGTCGGAAAATTCCAAATACTTCAAATATTGCGTCATTATTGTATAACTCTCTCAAGAAAAACACTAAAAAGGCGTGATTTGGAAGTGCAAACTTTGACATAATAATCATGAACAAATACATTATAAAACAACTGGGGTGAAGTGTGTTTTTAAGAGTGTTGGATTATACGTCTAGAGGACTAATCAAAGGATAAGGATGAAATCTAAATGAATACCAGATCTATTTATTATTATATATTTAACAAATCGGTCTTATGTATGCAATACGTTACGCTTTAAAAGTGGCGTGAAAAAGTTGTCATAAATCGAGGTTTTGTCCTGAGAATTGTTTTGATATTTAAATTTGCACCTAAAATCGTTTGATAAATATTAATTTAAGTTTATTGCTTTTTAAAGAAAGGGTATAGCGACAGACGTTTGGCGACGGAATAGTAAAAAGTTCGATAGGTTGCATGGGAAATAGTATGGAAAACTGTTTTCAACAAAGGACACATAACACAGTAGTTATATCAAACATTGTAAATTGTTTCAATAATAAAACATCAAAGTTTGAAAATAATGGCTGCAGCCCATAATAAAAAATATTCAAAGTGGATAAATGAAATAAAAGTTTCACACATCAATTAGTATAAATAAAAAAAAAGTTTAAATGAACATAAAACAATGTACTGCTAAAAGTCACCGAAGAGGGAAAAAAACATTGTTGAAAATGCTCGAATACACTTTTGTTGATCACACTATCGTGTTTTTATATTTTGAGACGTACCTTAAATTCCTGCTGGAAGCCAGTATTTTTATAAAAGTGATTTTGACATCTAATCAATTTCTGTTAGACACTTTAATTCGAATTGTGCGAGTTGGTCCACTTCTAACCCTTAATGAGTCACACTCACAAGGTTGTACAAATACCCAAGTACCATCGTAACAAAACCAAGAGCGGCTCGACAGCTTTGGTTTTGTCTTGTATAAGAACTTCTCAGTTTTTAGACTAAGAGGGTGGTCTCATTATAACAGAAATTATTGTAATAGTACATAAACAGGTGTAAAGATGTGTCTTACAATCTGAACATTTGGTTAACCGATGTTTTTGCCCACGGAAACGTTAGTTATTGTCCTTTAAGTTATCTACAGGACAATCGGTGAACCTTGACACCTAACATGATCTCAACTTGACAAAATATTGCAGCTGACCATATCATCTTGCTTAATTTGAAATTATTGAAGAAATAAATACCTAACAACAAGGAAAAGCAGTAAATAACCACTCAACCATGACCAATAATTTGTTTAAATACATTTACACGTTTGAATTAATAATAATATAATGAATAGTGATACTGAATGATTTATATTTTACAATTTCCACACTATTACCCCCTAATGTTTTGTCAAACACCTGTGTCTACTTGGTGGCAGTCAATATCTGATTGTTCATTGTAATAATCTTGTCTTGTTTACCAAAACAAACATGCAAATGAAATACCAACCAAGGTACTAAATAAATTTACATAAGACAAATTAATACAAGAGCATACAAAATAATCTTTGCACAATATTTCAAAATCGATGTAAAGAAACAAAGCTTTGTTATATATAATCTAAGCCCAGTTTGTCTACAACCCTCTGTGACCAAGACTTTCCTTATGTCATACAGACCCTTCTACATTTTTTAAAAAGAGATGAATAAGCAGCAAAAATATTAAGATTTGTGCTTCATATAACAACGATCTCTAAACAATAGAAGTAGAATATCGAAGGAACATCACAAAAATCAAGGTCACTGCAAAAATAAAGTGAATGCACAACTACTGTTGCTTTATTGCGAAAATTATAACACTCTACACATAAGGAAAGAAACAGCAACTATTGCAGAAAGAATTTAACCACTCTCACAATTCTTGGGCGGGAACGAATTACCAATAATAGGATATGGAGTGAATGCACTTTATAAAAACATAGTAAAGTAAAGAAATGGAATTCTTTTATTATTGTTCTTCATTTTGAAATCACATTGAGGTCTTCAACAATAAGCTTTATTCATACCTCGTAGTATAAGTTAAAGAAAGTCCTAGCACCTATTTGAGCCGAATTCATTACTAAATGTCGAGTAATGCCAAATCTATATTGTTTTTACTCCTGGAAGAGGGGTCGTCAACAAACAAAGAATTAGCTGGCAAAGTGCTCTTACAACCGATCCCCGACAAAAAAACCTCAAAGATGACAATAAAAACATATCAATAACTTTAGGGCACTCATCGAGTTAGTTGTAAGAAAACTTGGCATAGTAAAATTGCAAGATGTGGTACTCTATAAACAGAATGGCAAGTATAACATTTTGAAATTACAAAAAATAAAATGCTAAAATTTGAAAGTTATGCATAAAATAAAATAAAAAGATGTTGATTTTATAATGTCACTTTCTAGACCCGCTAATATCCATTGTTCAAACTGGGAGAAAACAATCCGTATCTCACAAAATCTTCAAAGTGTTATATAAGTACCCCAAAAATATGTGAAAATATGATTCTCTTATGATGCACGCTTGCATGAATAGTTATTTGTGATACATAACGAGACTTTGAAGCTGGAGTCAGATATGAACGTGTTGAATCGCTTTTACAGGAATTTCATTGGTCGAGCGCCAAGTAAGAACACATCACGCGTGATGTGCTATTATTTTTTCGACGTTTTTATTTGACCACTGTGAAATCTCGTTGGCCGTGATTAACGTTACCTAGCAACGGTGTTGTTGTTTGAATCAAAAACAGCAGTTCGGCACTAAATATTATGAAAATCATAAGAGAAATAGTTTTAACAACTCGAAAGAATTGTATATCGCTGGATATCAACTCTCGTTGTGTAATTTCAAATATAATAAACTCGCCAAAGGCTCGTTTATTATATTTTGAAATTACACAACTCTAGTTGATATCCATCGATATACAATTCTTTCTCGTTATGAAAACTATTAATAATGAAAACATTTACGTAATATATTTTTACATCGTAGTAAAATCAACCGAAATCACTATTTTGGTGTATCAGTATCAATAACAATGTTATCACTGTCTCAATCGTGCCAAAAAAAAAAATTAAAAAAAATAGATAAATAAATAGAAAAGGAAAAAATGTATGCGACTCTTGAAAAGTCATTATTACTTTCATAAGCAGTATTGATTTTATTACAATAATAATTACCTTATCGAGTGTCACATCTATTGTTTCTACAGATTTGCACACTGGAGACAGTGGTTATTTATTTTTTTTTAAAATAGCTTACTTGCTCATTTTAGTATGTTTATCTGTAGATGATACATAGTCACAATATGGCAATAATTTTGTCTATAAAAAGTTTTAATGAGCTTTTGAAATTCTCAAATATTTTGAGATATATTAAAAAAATCAATGTATTGTAATACATGTGAATACTTAGTCATTAATTATAATGCGTATTATATCTTGAGATACATTAATTTCTTTTATCATCTGTATAACATTTTTTCACTTGCCAAAGACCATTAAAATTGCATAAAATCCTACTATGATTCTTTTTGCAAATCTTACATGTATTTTGGATATTATATCATTATCTATTCTTTTTCAATAAATTTTCAAATGTAAATTGTATTTTAGCAAAATGTTTCATATTAAAAGCACTCTGGTCACATAAATGAACATCAATATCTATTTCCAGGCTTTGAAGTACCGTTTGTTTTACCAGATTTCTTTTCAGCGCTAGGGAAAATAACATCTTTCAGATCAACATATATCGAATTTGGAAATAGTAAACGAATAGTGTTATTTTAATATAAATGTATGAATTAATCATATATATTTCATACCTTAAACTATTGATTTGATTTGTTTTAACATGAATTCTTAAAACCATGGGACTTTAATCCCCAGTAAACCCCCTTCGAGAAGCAAACAGTTGTTAACATTCAAGACATTTGAATTAAAAACAGATCACTCATTCTATTGTCTTTGACAATACCTCTAGCAGAGGCTAAAGTCTACTGACAGATAAGGACATATATTTACTAATAACAAAGAAAACTGCTTATCATGGTATATTTTATTCAAGATCATGTTTTACATTTCATGTTACCCACGTTCGCTATGTGATTGTTTTGTTTATTGCTTAAATGAACTATCTGAAGATGACTTAATGAGTTTAATCTGGGTACAAAGTATTTTAATCGATTTCACCACACAGATTAAGGAAAAATGACCAAATGAAATTTTATTTAGTTATATTTGATCATGGACGATAATCAGAACGTTCCTTTAACGTCCGTGCGAGACCTTTAGTTATACAAGGACTAAACGTCTGAATTTTCCAGATTGCGGATCTGGGGCCTTTATATTCCCTGACGTTTTATTTGTCTGTAAAATGAGCATTTTCTTGGAATTCCTAGTCTTTATTTGATATCATGGAAATAGATATTGCATGTTGATGTAATATTACTTTTACTATGAATCAATTAATAAACGAGAAACGATAAAAATCTTTGATCGATGACCTACGCTGTCTTGATGTTATTTTCTAAGATTATATAATGATAAAACATTTGGAACACATTTGTAATGCATATAAATTTGACTATCTCATTCTGATTACTGCACTGTTCAACCTAACTGTGCATTAGTTACAAAAACTTTGACGTATAATAATTTTTCCTCATCATATAATAATTTACTGTCTACAGCAATATTCCTCAGTTCTAGACAAAGCAGTAACCTCGGTCAAAATGGTAATTGAAATATTGACGATATGAACAATAAAAATTTCCTTTCATTCTATCTAAGGAAGCAACCATTTGATTTTTTTATTTATGATCAAGTTTTTCATCCTGTTTTTAGGTGCAATGTCTATTTTTGCAATTTTCCAAACCTGCCCTGGATTTCTTTCTCAATAATTTATCCTGACCCGACTTTTTAATTATCAGTGGCATCCTGCCTTTTTTCGCCCATATGGTAACCCTGGATTTATTCCATCATAGGGTACCATCCTGCCGTTTTATCAAATTTGACCATACCCCCATAAAAATCCAATAGTTGATCCCTTACAAGGTTAAGTTTTTGAATTTTTGTCAATATAGTTTCAGATTTTTCTGAATTTGTCCATTGAATTTTCCCCTCTGACCTTTCTTTTTCTACTAAATTAAGTAGCCTTAGAAAATTCGGTAAAATAATTCAATTTCGTAATTTTCTGTTATTTTTTTAGCACTATTGCAAAAAGGATGCTACGTTTTGTGATTCCTAAAGAAATGAAGTCAATGTTTTTAGATACAGAGTTACGAATAATATTTCAAATATCGAAATTTTTTGGGTTAATAAAGTATTTGTCTTTGTACTTAAATGTACTTGTAAAAATACCGTTAGTGTGTTCAATTTTCCACATTATCAAAAGATATATTATATTTTATAATCTCTCATCTAAATGTTTACTTTTTATCTGCACTGAAGAGACTAAAGTTTGTCGGAATGGCCATAAGCAGAAATAAGATTTACAATAAGATCGGTATTTACTTATTTGTTATAACTTGGTCGATGCCACTGCTGGTGGACTTTTAATCACCGAGGGTATTTACCAGCCCAATAGTCAGTGCTTCGGTGCTGACCCGAAAGCCGATTTTATTTGGAAACTTGCAATATCTAAAATTTGTAAATTTTGTAGAAAACTAAGGAGTATCTTCCTCACGCAAAGCACTGTCCTGATCGTATTTTGGTTTTGCATTTATATCATATTGGTTACTCGCTCCCTATCAGTTTTTAACATCTTTGAATTAATGTTCTTCCAAGTGTTTAGAATTTATCTGCACTGAAGAGACATAAGTTGTCGAAATGGCAAAATGCAGATTTAAATCACAGTAACTTCTTTATTTAGTCATTTGTGTATATTTGTTTTATTATTGCCTTTGCAGTGGACCTAAATAAATGGATGGTTATATAATTTTTATTTTTATTATTTATCATTTTTAAATTGTGATTTTGTGTAATGTAAATCTAAATATCATGTCGTCTGATTTCCTACAACTACCACACTAGCAATTCAGACATACTTTTTGTGAGTATTTGGCAAAATTATAATGTAACTAGGTAAAATATATAGCAAATTATCGTAGTAATTTATAATCAATAGGCGACACATGTTTTATGAAACAAATAATTAATGTTGTTAGATGTTCTCGGAGACCACATTAGTTTTATAACATGATTTATACATGTAAGATCTCTTTCATTTCTTTTACTGTCACAATTTAAATTAATTACCATACCTCAATTTAAAGATACGTAAAACTAGTGGATTGAAATTCAAAATCATTTTACATTACATGAAATGTTGCTTTGAGAAAAATATTATAAACTTGTGGATCTAGAAATCTAGATATATGGATAATAAGTCAAAATATTTTTCTTTAACTTTTTACTGGCAGAATACATTCTATGCTCCATTCAAACGAATTGCGTTTTGCTATGATTCAATCTTATAAATATTTTTTTGGCAAAGTTACTCGCCAAATATGCAAGGCTCTCGTTTAAAAATAACTAAAAGGTTACTGTGAATTTAGTTTCTGTATATGCACATTTCGACAACTTATGTCTCTTCAATGCAGATAAAATCTAAACCTTAGGAAAACCATTAACTCAAAAATGTTTAAAAACTGATGGAGAACAAATAACCAATATGATCTAAAAGTAAACCCAAAATCATCTAAGGACAGAGCTTTGGATGAGGAAGATACTCCTTAGTTTCCAAACAAATTACAAAAATTCAAATATTGCAAGGTTCCAAATAGAATCGGCTTTCGGGTCAGTACCGAAGTACTGACTACTGGGATTGTTAATACCCTCGGGGACTAACAGTCCACTAGCAGAGGCATCGACCCAGCGGTAACAAATAACTAAATACCGAAGTTACTGTGAATTAAGTTTCTGCACCTGCGCATTTCGACAACTTATGTCTCTTTAGTGCAGACAAAATGTAAACCTTTGGAATACCATCAAGTCAAAGATGTTTAAAAACTGATAAAGAACAAATAACCAATATGATCTAAAGTAAAGCCAAAATCATCTAAGGACAGAGCTTTGCATCAGGGAGATATTTCTTAGTTTCTAACAAATTACAAAAAATTAGATATTGCATGGTTCCAAATAGAATCGGCTTAAAGCGAAATCATTACTATTATGTATAATCTATCCAAAAATGCTTACTTTTGTGTCTCGCAGGTCTACATTCAATTCAAGATGGCCAATATTTGTAAAAACAAGTCCAAATTAGCCCTCCAATGTCCAATGTTTAGTCCGAACATCAAAATGATAAACTTCAATTTCCAACATAATAGACGTGCGACAAATCTATATAAAATCTACACTAAACAACGAAAAGCTAGGAAGAAATGCACATGAGACAAAGTCTCTACAAATACATGGTAAAACCAAGTTTGGGACAACGCCTTTATTACTGCTCAATATCTTCATGTTAACATGAGGCCTTAAACAATTATAGCTTTGTTCATACTCATAAGTTCAAGACGGCCTCTAGCACCAGTTGCAACAGAATTTATTGCTAGATGTCGAAGATTACTACATCCATATTGCGGTATCGACAACAAACATAAAATTAATCGGCAATGTGTTCTTACAACCTTTGTCATCAGTAGCCCTACAATAATACTAATAGAAGACTATCAACATAAAAACAACCATATAAAGCACACATCAAAACTTGGCATAATAAAATAGTGAGATGTGGGCAGTGTAAACAGGTGGTATAAGAATAAGTTTTTGAAATTACAAAAAATAAAATGGCAAATTTGAAAGTATGATAGTGTATCCATATGGGAAATTCTCTCAGGGATAAGTACGCAATAACTGAATATATAAATAGCATACATCTCTTACACATGGATTTCTTTATGGACTCCATACTGCAGGAGAGACAAACTCTAGTCGTCTAAAAGGCTATGGAGTAAAAAATAAAATCAGACAAAGTCCCTACAAATACAACTTTTTAATTGTTGCTCTTAATCCTGAAATTTCCATGAGGCCTTCAACAAGGGGCCTTTTCATACCTGATAGAAAGTTCAAGACGGTCCTGAGGAATTCATCTCGAGATTACGAACAACGCTTAATCCCTGTACGGTATGATGTTACTCAGATACATTAAATTAACTGGTACCACTGTCATCTGTTGCCCGACAAAACTGAGACTAATAGAAGACAATCATAATACACATATAAAACCACAGGGTACTCATCGAGTTACTTGCATAAAAAATAATTTGCATAATAAAATAGTGAGACGTGGGCACTATTAACAAGTGGTCAGAATAATGTTTGCAAATTAAAAGCCAACAGCTGAGTGAGTTTCTACATTTTCATTTTAATGCATGCAAGGAAAATTTTGGAATAACCAGGATATATGTAGAATCGACTCGAAATTTTACAGTACTTTGGTTACAATTGAATAACAATAAACATAAAACTCAATGCAGTTTAAAAATTTGTTGAAATTATGGATTTCCTATATGTTTGGGTTCTAGTGCTGCTGAGGAATTACTTTCCGAAATGGCCCATTAAAATTATTGCAGCTGGAGTTTACATATATGTGTTATGGTCTCATGTTCATTTCCGTCATTTTCTAAAAAAAAATATTTAATTGTATTTGTGTTGTTCGTGTATTTTGTGAGAGTGTAGTGCCTTCCGTCTTCTCGTTTTTTGGCATGTTTTTTTGGACTTTGATTTATTCCCGGCTTTGTTTCTTCGGTATTGTACTGCCGTTGTTTTCAAATTGGCTAATACATCTATGTTATATTTAATTGCGATATCAAAATACTTTAGTAAATTAACACTTAATTAAAACATCTTTCAATATTATTTCATATTTTATTGTTTCTACTCTTTTATTTTGCCATGTGTTTTTTGTTACTTGATGTTATATTTTAGATTTTAAGTTTTTGTTATTTTCAATATTATCATCAGTTCTAACAGTTCTAATCATAATCAAGATTTAAAAGTTCTTATTTGGAGAATGTCCGACTTTATCTTATAGATATTATTAAAGAGCTTGAAAAATGACAATTTAAACAGCTGAGACATATAAATCTTCAAGAAAAGTAAGTATGATATGAGTATATCGGCTGTTTAGCACTGGAAACACCTGATGCACAGACAGTAGTTATTTTGTACAACACCTGATCCAGATCAAGTTTATTGTTTTCCCAGCACCGTTAGTTATCCTTATGTATCAAGAATAATATTTTTTTTTTGTAATATTAGGAACAGCTAAAACATGAACAAATTTGAGTTGCAAAATATGTAATTAATTTAGTACAGTCAAAATTTGTCATTAAAACCGTCTCGCTGTGATATTGTTAAGGTCGCCAAAGATATGATATATAATGCATCAAGGTTAATTTTGTAACAAAAGCCATCATTTTATCTTAAAATTGGTGTGTAATTACAGAATACCTAACCATTTGGTAGGTAAAACTTTAACGTTTTGTAGGTATAAGATATTTCTTCATCACTATAATTACGTTAACTTCTTTGCAGTCGTGTGTATCTCTTCTGTAAAAGAATTTTTGGGAACAATGTGTATACTAATATTAGTTGCAGGTCTTCTTGGTAAAGGAATGATAATATTTTAACAAGACCGCTTCAACCAGAAGAAGGTACCTTTACAGAAATATTAAGAAGTCCCAAAATTCAAATTCTGTTTGAAATCCTGTCCATCGCTGGCAGTAGAATACAGGAGGGATAAAATACATGATAGTGCATGAAGTTAAGAACAGAGACATGGCAAAAAGTTTTGAATAAAGAGACAATTTCCAAAATATCCCAATCGCGCTTTTTCGGATTTAAATTATGATTTGGCGATTATGAAAGTTTACGTAGTAAGTTTGTTAAAATTAGTCTTAAAACATTTTAGAAAAAGCAGAGGCAACAAAGACAATTAAAGACAATATAACAAACTGAAATAAAAATATCACATTAACAAACGCTTCATCACAGAATAAAAACTTTGAATCTTTATCATTGTTGAATAGAAAGGGAACTATATCTTTATTGTTCCAATTTTTCCGATTATGACATAGCTCTTGGTTAAATATTTTAGAATTTTTATCTCTTTTTATTATTTCAGTTACCATGCCAGCATAAAACAATACAGATATAACATCCTTTATCTATTCATTATTTATAGATGGTAAGTTCCTTTTATTTCTAAATATTCTTTGTTATATACTTGAACAAAAATGTGCATTATTGTCAACATCCTATTATTATTTCTCTCAATCAATGTCAGTTGGTATGGTAGTGAACACATCTTAACTATCGAGTTCTATATAAGTACAACCTTACTATAAAATGTTCATAAATGGTAATCAAAGCCATTTTTTCATAAGAACTTTCTATGATTTATCTACTAGTATTTATTCAGTCGTTTAATCTGTTTTGGATTTGAAGTCTCAATTCGCCTTTTCAGAAACTTGGGAATTGTGGGTACAGCGTTTTGTTTTTTTTTAATTTTGTTGAACAGACAATGAATTTTTTGACCAATAACATTATGTTATTTACGCTCTTGATCAATCAAAATAGTTTGGTTTAAGCTCTACCCAAAATGCTTTAGATTTTGAAACGGCAAATTCGTTCTTTTTGTATTTGTTGATCACTTGAAATGATATTACTGCCAATTTAGCCAAAATTAAGAGGCCTCTCACCGATACTGCCGATTTCTCCTAAAATACACGATGATTCTTTTAATCAAACCCTTATATGAAGTTGCACTGATTTTGATATTAATTCTGAGTTGAGAAATTTTACCAAGTTAACACGCATATAGGCGGCTAACACTCCTTAATTGAACATTTGTTTTGTCTCACTCATTTCTTGTTTAAGATGGTGGTTTACATGTATTGAGTTTAATTCATATATTTAATTTCATATAGGAAAATGGGATAGATAAGGGCTGGTTTTAGGATCCAAAGCCCCGTCTAAGAACCCTATTGCTGGCATTTTCTGGGGCCGTTACCAAATATTTCGACAAACGAATACTGAAACAAGAACGAGGAAAGGGGGAATTCTAAAATCATAAATCCAAAATCACGGCAATTCACAACCAACACGAACTGAGACAGTATGACAAAGACAAAACAAATAAACAAAAATGAACAAGAATGCCACACAACTAAAGCACTAGCAGTGTGAACCCCTATAAAAACTGAGGTATCATCAGGTGCTCTGGAAGGGTAAGCATGATCTGCTCCATGCGTGGCACCCGTCACACTGCCAGTGAAAAGTCCGGTTTTGTCACAGTCGGGTAACAAACTCTGGGTCTACCCAAATATATCTGTTGTCATTTGTGAAATAGAAACATTGTAGCGGTCTGTCAAATCGTGTTGACGACCGTAAAACTTCTGTAGTGACAAATGCAACAGAGACTGAACATACCCTTGATGTATAAGTTTTTGAGACAGTAATTTCGCTCTGTTGACAAAATCGCTTTACAAACTACAGGCACGGCAATAGCGAATGAGTTGTGAAATGTACAAGCTATATGCCGGAGATGTGGGAATATTATTGCGAAACAGGGGATACCAGGAAACATGTACAATAGCTGAAAATCACAAGCACATGCCACAATCTGCCAGGGAACTACACAGGAAAAACATACAAGACAAAAAAAATCGTCAACAACGATAGGAACTCGGAACAGCCGGACTTGGTACCGGCATTAGCAAAAGCAAGCGTTGGGTTAAACCGGTTTATGGGTACCCAAACTTCCCCTTTATCTGTCCCGTTTCCCTTTAGTATAATAAACATACGAATAAAACCCAATACAGGTACACTACTAACTCTATGACCACAATCTTGAAAGGAGAGAAGTTGACAAAGATGGTTCAAGGAGTGTTCGCAGCTAAACTGCCGGCTAGCTCAAGGAGCCCAGTCTACTGGTAAAAGACTGTTTTATTACGGAAGAAAAATCAAACTCAAAACTTCCCGAAGGGTTGGGCAAGAATCATCATATATTTCAGTAGACATCGGCAGTATCAGTGAGAGGCCAGTATGTGTTTAAACTTTTCAGGTCACTAGATCTCAAAGCTAATTTTATGGATGCAAGCAGAGTATCTTGTCCCCTATTACGTAAAGAATGTAATGTAAAAAATGTAAGTTACGTCCCATCTTTTCTTGATCTTTAATCAGTTTCTTGCATTTTTAACATTGCCTTAAAATCGAGGATTAGAAATGCCCGTAGTAATAAGATGTTTGCGTGTAACGCCATATTCAGATATCAAATTCTTATATCTATTCTAAAACTTCTTAAAAGTATTCAACAACTTATGAAATCTGTAACCCTGTTGTAAAAATTTGGCTGTGATAGTAAGTTTTCGCTTATTAAAATAGTCAAGAGTAGAACAAACCCATGCGAATCGTACTAGTTGACAAATAGACACCCTGTAGGATGGAGCTAGAGGAATGTTGCCGTCAAAGAAAGGGAAATTAGTAAATGTGAAATCAAAATCATCCCTTTTATCATATATTTTAGTTTCTATTTTACCAGAGTCAATAATGATAGTTAAATCCAGAAAGGGGTAGTATTTTGAGTCATTGTTCCCTTTATTTAATTTCAGATCTTGTGGGTAAATGATGTCTATATAATCTAAAAACTTGAGATTGTCAATAGTAAGGATAGCGTCAATATACCCGCTGTTATCCAAATAGAAATAAGTTTATCACTGTTTGGTATGGTTCCGTTTTGAAGTTTTTTTCATGAAGTCTCGTTCACTACTGAACAGAAAAATATCTGCAATGAGAGGTGTACAATTTGTACTCATGGGAATACCTATGGCCTGTTAAAAATGTCCGGCGAAAGATTGATGTCCACGAACTTTGATTATTGTAGGTAATAAAAGAAAAGAATCTTTACTTTTTGTTAGAACAAATGAACTGCAGACCAGAAAATTCTCAAAAGACCATACAATAAGTTGTTTTATGCAACTTTGTTATTTTTTGTATTTTGTCCCAATTTGGATTTAATCAAATTATGTGAAGGGTTGTATAAAGTGTGGAAAAATCATAACTGTCAATGGATGAGACTGTATCTTCACCCATGTTCTTTTCTGTTGATGTTTAAAAATACAAAAATACCCAAGTTACAAAAAATACAGTAAATTTAGTTATGCTGTTCACGTGTTTCAAGGAGTAACCTCTCATCAGCAGCATTAAAATCAAATAATATGGAAAACCATCAACCAAAAATAGTCAAACAAGAAGTACTCATTACTATTTCTCACTTTTGAGACAGGTCAGTTCCTATTTTTAGCGGTGTGAGATTTTTCTGTCTCACACCACCCCATGTGAGACAGCCTCGTGCATACTATGACGTCATTGACGTCATGGTGAGTCGCTAAGTAATGCCGGATGGAAAGGACAATATGGCGGCGCCGAAAGACGTTTTTTACGAACAAAAGTGAGAAAATTAATCGAACACCGTTGCAAATGCAAGATTTAGAAATCTCAGACACCCTCGGGTAAGCTTTCAATGGTTCTCTGACTCGGCAAGCCTCGTCAAAGAAATATTGAAATCTTACCCTTGGGTGTCTGAGATTTCTTGATCTTGCCTTTTCACCGGTGTTAGATTCATATAGTCTTTGTCTTTCATTTGTGTTTTCGTTTTGTTTTTTTTTTTGTTGTTTTTTTATTTTTTATTATTATTTATTTTTTTTGCAATTCTCTGGTCTACTATAACATGTGATTAAAGTGTTCAGTTATTTTGGGCGTTCGCTTTTGTCCTTTCTTTTGTAATTAAACACATATCACATTTCCACGAATAACTTTCCCTTTGACGAAAACAGACGGTAGATCACATGGCTTTATGTCACCTTCCTTTTGACAAACGCATATTCATGTTTTACTGGCCCTTTGAAGAGTACTAACAACAGATCTTATGACGTCGTATCGCTGTCCCTTTGACGAGCACAAGGAATGGATCACATGATCCTTGTTTTACATACCCTTAAGTGAAGTCTTTCCACATATCATATGTCCACCAGCCATTGTTCATTTGTCAAGTCTTTCTAAATATTGCCGAGAACATTTGCCTATATATCTCATTACAGTTGAGAGTGTATTCAACAAAACTACGCAGGGGTTGCAATATCTTAAAATTGGCGTTAAATATGAATAAATGTACTTTAAAGATAACCCAATCGTTTAAGTGAATCTGCTTGTTAGTAACTACCGAACACACACTTCAACAAGTTAATGGTTGGTTACCAATGCAGAGATACCAGAACACACGGAAACTAGAGCGGAGAGATATCAATGTCTGACTCGGTGTATTACAGAATGGTTTCTGTGTCAGGGTTTGAATTAGTTTACTTTTGGTATTTTTTTTTTATTTCTTTTAGACTATTTTTTCTTCTAATGCTGTGGATGAGAGGTTAATCCTTGAAAACATGTTCGGAATTTGAAGGCGTGATATTTCTCCATCAAAATAATATGCAAGGTTATGGTAGATGTTACTACAAACATTAACTGGTATTGAAATAGCAATTTGCTTATATTGAATATGTTGAGAAGAATTTAAGAAAATACGTGAACAAATAAAGTGAAATAGTGACCTGAAAATTTTACATACATTCTGGCCTCTCACTGATATTGCAAATGTCTACTGCAATATATGATGACTCTTGGCCAAACCCTTGGGGAAGTTTTGAGTTTGATTTTTCTTCCGTAGTGCAACAGTGTTTTACCAGGTGCTTAGGCTCCTTGAGCTAGTCGACAGATTAGTGGCGAGCACCCCTTGACCCATCTTTCAAAATTACGTATAGTCATTTCCTGTCCTTTCAAGTTTGTGATGATGGAGTGAGAAGTCTACCTGTATTTGGGTTTTATTCGTATGTTTATTATCCTATAGGGAAACGGGACAGATAAAAGGGATGTTTGGGTACCCATAAACAGGTTTAACCCTACCGCTGGCTTTTACTATTGTGCCGGTATCAAGTCCGGCTGTCCCGAGTTCCTACCGTTGTTTACGTTTGTCCTTTTGTCTTTTGTTTTCCGGTGTAGTTCCCTGGCAGAATGTAGCATGTAATTGTAATTTTCAGCCATTGTAGATGTTTTCTGTTATCTTTTTTATAAAGTAAATGTATATAGGGGGAAATCTCTACAAATAAACGGTAATTTAGCATAAGAAATAACGCTGTCATTGTTGTTCTTCAAATTGAGGCCACCATGAGATCTTCGACAATGAGTAAACACTCATACCTCATACTAAGTTCAAGACGGCTAGATCAATGACTTTTTAATCCTTGGATGCGGGATCGTCAGCAAACCATTAAAAATTGGTTCAAACACTGTCCTCTATTGCCCGACAAAGGGACCAATATAGAATATATCATATATGGGATCACAAAAGCACTCATCGAGTTGATTGCAAGAAAATGAGAAAACTTGCACTTATCAAAATTAGATTTATCATGGTTCGAATGTATGTCAAAAAGATATTATTGAAAAATACTTTCGAGATAAAATGATATTATTTCAATTCCGTACTGAAGTATCGACTATTGATAATAAAGTCAATATATACTTAGTGATCGATAAAATATGAAAAAGAAAGGAAGTGGGGGTAAATGTCAAGGAGACAACATCCCATATCCAGGTTAAAACGACCCAAAACAAAGATAAAATGTTCATATGTCTTTTACATACTCCGAGAATTATTCAAGAATCTCATGACAACATTTATGTTCGTTTTGGCACCATTGTTTATCATTAGGTCATTGAAGTCCCCATCGGTATTAATTGTGCGCCTCTCATTACAGGAACTTTTCTGTTCTGTAATGAACGGGGACTTCATGAAAAAAACTACAAAATGGAACTGTACCAATCAGTGAGAAACTTTATTTCTATTTCAATGATAATAGCAGGTACAATGATGATATTCTTACTATAGACAATCCCCAGTTTTTTTTAGATTACGTCGACATCACATGTTACCCACAACAACTGAAACTTAATAAAGCAAACAATGATTCTAAATACTTCCTTTTTCTGGATCTAAGTAGCATCATTGACTCTGGTATAATAAAAACTAAAATCAATGATAAAAGGGTGAATTTGATTTCACTATTGCTAATTTCCCCTCTCTTGACGGCGACGTTCCCCTCGCTCCATCCTCGCATATATATCGCAACTCCTACGATTCGCTCGCCTCTGTTCTACCTTTGGCGATTTTAATGAGCCTTACCTTACTCTCACATCCAACTTTTACAACAAGGTTACAGATTTCATAAATTATTAAATACTTTTAAGAAGTTTTACAGAAGATATGAACATTTGATATCTAGATATGACGTGACTCACAAAGGGTATTTCTCATTCTCGATTTTAGGGAAATGTTGTTAAAAATGTCAGAAACTGGTAACAAAATTAGAAAAACTGGGACGTAACTTACATTCTTTACGTAATAGTGGATATCAACGGACGGGATATTCTAAACAAATCTGTTAAATTGGCTTTGGAGTCCAGTCACATGAAGACATATATATACTGGCCTCTCACTGATACTGCCAATGTCTACTGAAATACATGACGACCCTTAACCAAACCCTTCGGGGAGTTTTGAGTTTGATTTTTCTTCCGTAGTGCGACAGTGTTTTACCAGCAGCGCTAGCCGGCAGTTTAGCTTTTTTAGTTTTTTTCCTCATCAACTGACAATATATAGAAATAATGACCGATGTAGACGAGTTTTAGTTCGAAGAATTTGTCGGCAAGATAAACAATAGACAGTTACTTAGTTTCACTAGGTGGATGTATTACGCAAATTTATTGAACAGGTTAGGCGTAGCTTAATTTTCTCTGTCTTTAAGGTAATTTTAACACGAATAATCCCGATATGATTGACCAGTGACCAGTCAGGTCAATTAAATAGAGTAATACATTTTTTGTACTTGGAATTGGCTTTGACTTTCTGTTGCGATACTTTTGGTAATGAATACTTCTTTTGGATTATTTTTTGATTATTTGATTTCTATGCTGCTTATGAGCTTTTACTCCTTGAAACACGTGTATAAAGCATAACAAAATTTACAGTTCCTTAAGCAACTTTGGGTTTAACTCGTGTAACAAGCTAAGACTAAGTATGAAATCATTTCTTTAGAACTTTTGCAAAATTTTTCAATAACAAAATATTGGTAAACGAATGATGGATAATTATCATTTATATGCTGCAATGGTTTTGGACCTTTTCAGTTTCGAAATTTCCAGTACATCTTCCGTTCGCCGATATATCTCTGTACTCAAGTTTTACTTTAGAAACTGATTACAATATTACAATATTGGATTTCATTTTTTTTTAATAATCCCATTGTACATATTCAACGGGAATAGCTATAATATTTTTGTCTACACAGTACTCCAAAAATCAAACATAAAAAGCAATTTGTGAATGTATGAAAAATATTCTTAAAATACATTCCGTTTTTCTTTGAACAGCTTTTAGCATTGTATTGCTGTAGATATAATGTTTATATGTATTTGATACTGCTGTGTATTTTATTGTGTCGATTCTATGACTTTATTGTGTTATCTATTGAATTAACAACTCTATTCACAACTTAATATCCTGAAATCTCAAGTATCTGCCAAGTTTTGGATGTGCAAAACACATTTTATAGTGCAATGAATACCTCAGACACTTAGAACAACAGATATAAATGTTTGATGAGTATTTTTCTGTGAGTTCCGGCTCATTACGTTGATGTTATGCCGTGACGCTGTGCAATGCTATACAGATAATCTTTTTTACACCACAGTCAGCATGCACCGCCATTCTATCTAACATGCAATCAGTTGGGGTGAAATAATTAACTAATTCCTGTAGAAAAGTTTAGGTTACAGAAAACTTTTATTTAATTGCCAATTTTATGAGACTAAAATGCATTGCTAGTTGATCAAACGCTTGTTTCCGCAGGATCATTTATAGCTATTCAATTTGTGGCTCCATAAATCACCAATGCTTCAATGAATTTATAGCAGCAAAATAACCGTTTAACTGTTAACTAATTTAATTGATTTCTTCGCAGTCATTTACGATCATTATTTGTACTTTAATACCAATAAATCCATTTTCAGTCTTTCTCTAGTCCCAAACGATTTTTAAATTGAAGAGTAAAAATGAAACGACGATTTCTTGTTAGGCGAAAAAAAGGCTTGTCCACGTCCACCTTGATTCAAGAAACCCTGAGGTTCAAATGCAGGTGTTGAATGTCATATAATTTTATTTAACATCCCAATTGGTTATTTAAGATTAAGATTTTGTACTGAGGCAAATTTGCAGCCGTGCTATTTATGTTAAATAAAGCAGTTGTCAAAGAAACTGAAGTGGGTGAATTATTGAGTGAACGTTTTCACCAGTAAATGCCTCGGGGTTGACTATCGTCTAATTCTTCAACTTCACATCTCGACGTTATTTTCATTTATAAATAATCACTATCAGCTAAAATAGAATATTTAAAATTTTATTTATTTTTTTACAATTGCGGATAAAAGGGCCCAGTATCAGCTAGGAAAATTATATATTTGGTTGATTTTATCCTTGCAGAACTATAGCTATCGAACTAGATTTGTACAGGATTTAGCTACAACCAAATGTTTTATTTTAATCTATAGATATAACTTACCAATTGTGTGGAAAGTGGTGGTTTATGTCATATATCACCCTTCAGATTGTCTGATATTTTTATTAGCCTCGATCTACCTTAAAACGGTCGTTGCTACAGTTTTCCTTTTTTAATTTCAAAATAGGTAATCATCATTAGTTGTTGTTTTGTTTTGTTATTGAATAACTTCAGCTGTGTCAGGATTTTTAATTCATTCAATTTAACTTGTGCCCAGGGTGTTCAGAGCACTATAATTGGTCAGCTCAGAATTTCATTAACTCTCTTGCCCTAAAAAGTCACCCACTGTGATCTTAATTTGACTGTTTAAAACTCTTCTTTCACAATTTCTTGCTTTGTTTTCTGTACATCGATGTATACGAATAAAGTCTTGTGTTGTCAAAAAAGTCAAAAGGCAGGGTATATGAACCCGTATCCATCGAATAACATACAACACATATTTTCAAAAGCAACCCCCTTAGTCATGGAAAGTATATCCCTTAGTCATGGAAAGTATATATACAATAGTATACTATAAAATCGACCGTTAACTGCAATATCTGAACCCCTTAAAAATATATAGGTCTTTACAAAACCTGATAATATTTTCAAAATTGTTATTAAATATAAAAATACATTCGAATCATTGACATCCCAAACATTGTAAGTATCAACATTATGTGTGTTGTTTTCAACTTTACAGAATTGGTCAATAAATGCAACGAAATTTTTGAAGAAAAAAACCCTGGCCCAATTTGATTTAACTCTCACATAATAAGTAAAGTCATCGATCAGATCTGTTATACATGTAAATTACCGATCTAAAACTAGAAGTACTTAGACTTTATATTAGAATCCTAAACTTTTAAGCCCCATTAGCAAGTAGTGCATGAGTGACCAACTGAATATCACAAACAAATAAATACGCAATGAAAAAAGTATTACAAATATGCACGCTTCTCCGATAAAGAAAAACAAATCCAGTATAAAATTTAACAACCACAAATAACAACACTGTTTCACAAGATTAACATCTTTTGCACATCGTTCGTCCAATTCATAAAAGGATACATTTATCATATATAATAGTTGCCAATTTACTTTACTTGATTAACTCTTCAAGGTACCTTGTGGTTCCCCTCATGTCGCCGTTACCATAAATCACAATTAGATGATATTGATGGTCTCTTCCGTTTGGTCGAGAAATATTCAAAATAATAATTTTATTCCTCAACTCAGCAGGAACTGCATTTATTTTTAACACGAAAGATCGGGTACAAATGTGCCTATCTTTTTCTCATTCATATATACATTAATCATACAGTGCAGAATTTATTCATCCGAGTAATACAAGACATTTCGAATTTTAAATGTCTTGTCTGAAAGGGTGATATATGACATAAACCATCACTTTCCACACAATTGGTAAACTATATCTATATTTTGATTAAAATAAAACATTTTGGTTGTAGCTAAATCCTGTACAAATCTTGTTAGATAGCCAAAGGTCTTGGCAAATCTTGTTCGATGGCCATCTTGTTCGATAGCCATAGTTCTGGGGAATTTCTTCCATTAAATAAAAAAAAGATAACAGGAAACATCTACAATGGCAAGGCAACTGTACTAGAAGACAAAAAACAAACGTAAACAACGATAGGAACTCGGGATAACCGGAATTGGTACTGACATTACCAGTTTATGGGTATCCTTCTTTTTATCTGTCCCGTTTCCCTATTGTATAATAAAACCCAATGATACAGGTAGACCACTAACTACAAGACCACTTTCTGGTAAAAAAAAAAAGAATGAGACGAAACGTAATTTAGAAAGATGGGTCAAAGACCGCTTTCCCCAATCTTTAGTTTATTGCATTACTGACTGCATCAAAGGTCAGTAAATGAAAATTTCCGTTAATAAAGAATTTACTTATAAAAGGACATTGATATCTGACATCTTAAATTTCAAGAGAAAGGGGCTACAAGTGAAATTAATTCAATTTCGGTTTTTTTATAATTTTAAGCAATGATATGTTTATTAGGAAAAATGTGAAAATATTTTGGGTTTTATAGTGAACATGATAATACAAACTCTTTTTATATCATATTTTGTTAAAATAAAGAAGAACTGATTGAAAATTTGGAGTCTTCTGCACCCTTACTTTACTTGAATACTTTTTTTAAAATCTACTGCACTCAAACTCGACTCGAATAAAGGCACTAGCTAAATCCACTGTAATGAAAATGCTGATATATTTTAACTATTGTTGCAGTGAGTTGACTGTAAGCTAATTTGGATTTTTTCATAAATAATATCATTTCAAATGATAAAATTTCCTGACAGAATAGGTTCGACCAAACAGTATACAAAAACCTAATCCCACAGAAAAACATCTAAAAATTGCATTAAGTTTTCCATTATATTATAGATAGATAGCTGAGTAAAATTTTAAATGAATAATACTTTTATTACAATGAAACTGTGGCTGTCAGGATGACTATAGAATCTGTTTGAATCCTAAGTGAAGACTTGATGGAGTACGCGTATCTTTTCACCTCACCACGACTACCATTCAATAGCTGCTGAAAAGATACTTAAAGCAATGGCTGAGTTAATGAGAATTTTATTGCCTCTTAAGCACTTCGACAACTGGTTTGTTGTCAAAAATGATTTAAGGTGTTAAAAATTCAATTTTCAGATTCTTGTACCAAATGAGAAATAAGTCTTTGATAACACCAAATAATAAGTGATGGATCAAAAAGAATATTTATTGGTCATCATCGCAATTATACCATTGCAATTTGCTTGCCATATGTTTTACTTATCACACTTTCTATACGAATAAACCCCCACTCTTTCTGAAGTTTCATTTTTTATCTACCTGGATAGCTCCTGTAGATAATCCATACCTTACGATTGTATCATATTAATGACCCATTTGACTTGGAAAGTTTTCTGCTTAGTAATTTACGTACAAATAATCATAAACTCTACATAATTCTAAGTTTTTATCACCGATTTATTTACATGTTCTGCATACCGTATAAACGTGATAGGGGAACATGCTGCGGCATAAAGAACTCTTAGTTATAATACTTTGATCGTTTAATTGTAATAGAAGAAATGAAGTTTTCTAGATATCGGGTTTTTTATGTGCCAATCTATCTCCCATTCTAGATATCACTTACTGTATATGCCAGTATATCTCTTCTCTGGCGCAAACATGCACAATTAATGATAATAAATTGCACTTGGAAGTACAGAAGAGTTTTCCGTATTCTCTGCATTAATTTCGATAAATCAAACGTTGATTGTAAATCTTTCTTCGTATTATCAGAATAATTTTTAAACTATGGTATAAAAATTTTTCATCAATCCGTGAAACTGGTTTATTTTCCACTTATGCTGGCCTCTTACTGATACTGCCGATGTCTACTGGAATACATGATGATGCTTTACAAAACTTTTTTGGAAAATACCAACATACTAGCCTCCTTGAGCTAGCCGGTAGATTAGCGGTGAGTACTCCTCCGCCCATCTGTCAAAATTTCTTTTCTTTTCTTTATAATTCTATAGAGAAGCAGGAAAGAGAAAAAGGGGGTTGTGTATCCATAAACCGGTTTAACCCTTCCACTGGCTTTGGATAGTGCCTATGCCAAGTTCGGCTATCCCGAGGTCCTATCGTTTGTCTTTTGTTTTTTCATTTGTGTTTATCTTGTGCAGTTCTTTGTGAAATGTGGCCTGTGCTTGTCATTTTCAATCATTGTAGGTGTTTCGACTATTCTACCCGAGAGATTCACATTCATTTCTTACAGGAATTTCATATATGGCATGCCATAAAACCGGTTTAATCCACCATTTCTTTTCTTTTCGACAATTTTTCAGGTGGTTTCCACCATATTTGTCTTTTTGGCTCATGGACAGCTCTTGACAACTCTGTTCATTACCCCCGTCTACACGGCGCAATTCCAGGACTAAATGAAAGGACCATGGACAAATAAAATAAAAATTAATATTTGGAATTAATAGGAATTTGTACGTTTCCTAGTCCTGACTTGCTTCTGCTTAAAACACGTTAAAAAATTATATATTTTGAACTTTACCTTCGATAGTTTGTTCAATTGGCGATAAAACAAAATGATGTGCCCCCCCCCCCCCGAAAAGTTATTTTCATGGCAATATTAACTTTCCCATGATATCACTATAAATGCACGGTCATTGCTGGTTCTTTTTCCACCTATAAAATTTTACAAATGCATTTAAAACATCTCCTATCGAATATCGTTATTGTGGTTTTGTTAGGTTTTAATAACAGTGTCAGTTTAAAGCTATAATTCACTATGTCAGTAGCATTAGTAGTCTTGTCTGTGAACAAGTTTATAAAATGGTTTTTGACCCGAGTTACGTTTGGTAACGTTATAAAAGTGTCAAATATATTTAGAGTTTGCTCATCACATTGATCTTCGACGTGTAAGGTTTCCTTTTTTCTTTAAAACACCTGGACTCTATACTCTGACCATAATTGACCACAATTGTACTTGTTGTTGGAGCACAAGCTCTGGAATAAAATTAATTCTTCAGCCATGTTTGCTGAGGATATGCATTTTTCGTATGAGAAAAGTTTTAGGAGCAAATAGCTTTTGCATGTTAATTAAATATTCTGAATTCCATAAATTTATAATATTTGCCTTTTCATTCGGTCTTCACAATGTTTGATGTTAATCTACATAAACATGACAAAGTAACTTCTTGTTTTATAGGTTCCAGTGGCCATTCATTAACTCCTTGTCACATTTACAATAACGTTTGTTAGTCTTACACATTATGGAGTTGATGTGAGCATGTCATGGTATTTCTTGGATCTCTTGAATATAGGATGTTCCGCTTCCCTAAAATAAAAAAAAAANGAGTTGATGTGAGCATGTCATGGTATTTCTTGGATCTCTTGAATATAGGATGTTCCGCTTCCTTATACTATATAATACAAGTTTATATATATATATATATATATATATATATATATGTTACAAATTGGAATCCAGAAGAATCCAGAATCCTATTAAAAATTGGAATTTTAATTTCTACTTGGACAAATAAAAGTGACAACAGACGTCCGAAGCATATTCAGGGAAAAAGTACACATAACCAAACACAGAATAAATTGGACAGCCGTCATATTCCAGACTTGGAACTGGCATTTTAATAAATAGAATGGTGCATTAAACCATATTAAATAGTACATCAGTCTCCTGCTTATATTATGACTATCTATAGCATCGGTATGGGTAACTTGGCCTGAATGTACTTGATTTGTTCAATTTGGGTAACAGCAACACCCAGGGCAAGCATATGTAAATCCGTGATAAACCAGAAGCCAAACTCAGCAAAGAAATACTTTTAAAGAAACTTTAAGCAACACTATCCTCAACACAAGCAAAAATTGAAAACTGAATATTTATCAATCAAATCTGGATATGTTGGATTTTTATAATTTATTTAGATTAAGTAATTCATAAGTCAGAAATTCATAGTTATATTCTTATTGAAATATGAATTATCGATTGAAAGATCACCAATATTAATATATTGAAAGGTGAAATTAACGAGCTTAGCAATGTGCTTTATGTTCCTATGTTTTATAAGACGGCAAAAACAAATCTGCAAGTAGGGTTGCAAATTGGTTCCCATCAGCATGCCAATCGTCTCCACAAATATATTGTCGATCAAAAAGGCCAACATGTTAGTGATGTCATCCGGGTTGTCCGTGACATTTCTCTCCAAGGCTTCACAATTAGATGTGGGGGTAAAAATAAAATTACCAAACAGAGTGGTCAATAGCCGAAGTCCATGAGACAAAAGGACAAATCAGGTGGAAACCATCGACAAAATTGTTGACTGCAATGAGTGGTGATAAGTCTTTCCGCGCACTTGAAATTTTGCTCCTTCAAAAATTTCTGGGGAGTTTGTTGTTTGACTACGGGTCTTTACAATTCAACTCTGGTCAAATAATCTAATTCTTTATTGATGAACTTGCTCATTTTCTTTAGATGTGACTATAGCTTTTTTTTTGGTATATAAACTTGCATTTTGGGTAATAATACAGAAAAGTTGGAACTTGGAATCTGAAATATGGCTTACACATGAGCTAAGTTTGCGACTTACGGCACTGAAGGTATACACATGGTATATGTAGTCGAGTTTCATAAACGCATTTTCTTGATTAAGATCATATATACAACCAAGTAAAAGTCAGTGATTTGTGCATCTGTACACGGATCACGAATAAAATCAATTACAATTTTGATAACCCAAAGTCGTTCTGTCTAAGTATAATAATACGACATATTGTAATAAAACATATCCGAGGTTATACCCTTTGCTGTGTTATCTTCTCATTTTTAGACCCAAATGATATGATTAAAATTCAGACGACGTAATGTTGTTTTGAATACAGCAAATTGCATGTAACAATCACTGTTTATTAGTAAAAAATGTTATTTTATAAATTGTGGGAGTGACCAAGTGAATGCTTGAATCATTGTTAAATGTATGTGTATTCCGTTTTCTCATTATGCTTTAAAGTACTTTTCGTAAAAAGGAAAAGCTATTGTGGATCACAGACTAACTAGAATTTTATTTGTCAAGATACTATACCCTTTTATAACACTTCAGAAAACGTTTTAAACATTTGATATGTCATTATACTGAGTTGAAATCGTTCAAAAAGAAATCTTGTGTTGCATATTTTTGTGGTATCTCAAATAATAAGTAGTCATTTTTGTAAAAATCAACATAAGCATATGATCATGATCGATGATCTAGGGGTTTATTAAATGATATTGTTCATAAAACGTGACCTATCAATTTCAGGTGTGATAAGAAATGTATATACTCAATGACATGTCACTAAAAGACACCACCATTTCATTGACAATTCCAATTAAATTCATAATGAGCTTGAAAGTACATTTTTATTTTCACTTCGTCCCCCTTTCATTCTGTCAGAATTCTTTCCATTGTATGCTCAGATCTAGGGGAGAAATTTGACCCGACACATCGTTGGGCATAAATGGAAAAGTTATATTGGGTTAGGTTACACTAACAATATGAAGATAAAATGTACCATTATAGATATAATGAAATAATAAAATATATTTATCATATCACTACGGAGTGTCAACATAGGAAGAAAAAAACATTTAAATCTGTCTCTATTTGCCCGGGGTCGGGCCACCTTCGACCCCTATAATAATGAAGATGATATCACCTGTCATTTTAATGAGACTTTATCTGGATATAGACGCGTTCAAAACATGAGCACAAATTCCAGATTTAACAGTGCGACTTCCTAATCTTTTAAAAAGATATCTTAACATGATAAATGTACATGTCTTTAGATAGTTCTATTTACAATCTACCATGCATGTGTTATATTAATTATATTAACTAAAAATTGAAATGCATATGAATCAAATCAGATTTCTATCTTTTTAAATCAATTATCTCTTAAATTTACCAATGTAATTAATTTACCAATACACAAAATGAGAATATTGGTTTCAAGGGAGATAATACTTACATGCGGCCGTAGATAGCCCACTCGCTGTGTGATTGGATCGTTTTTGACAACTTCTACTCGGCATTCATCTCCTTTCTGGGTTACTGAGAACCGTATATCATCACGTTTTAGATAAACGTCTCTTCCTATTTTCACTGTTAATTCCTTTGTATTTATCACAATTTGACCATATACACAGAAAGAAAGCAGAGACAAAGCTGCTAGTCTAATATTTCTCATATTTATAAAGTTCCCTGAATTCCTATTCCATTATAACACTTTATGTTATGATTTCCATTTCGAAAATGATATATATAACACTTTTTCTACGCCGTTCGCTTACATTTTCACTTTTTTGTATTAATTTTCATTCTGTACAATCCAATCCTTTAGTAAACAAACAAACACCTGCGAAAATAAACACCAATATTAATCCATATTCTAACAATGGTTGCGCTATTCCTTTAATTATAGCTAATAATTTGAAGAGTTTAACATGTGACAGAAAATATCTGTGATATTGTTATATATAAATGGAGAAAATGTTCGTTATTCCTCTTTCGTCTATGTAAATACAAAGTTCCGTTGCAATATAGTTAGCGGTGAAAAGTTAACGCCTTCAAACTGGGAAGAATAGAGTGTCCTGACTATGTTTGGTGATTAGAGGTGTTGAAGATCAAGAAAATCTAACAATAAAACTTTTAAAAGGGCTGTGTTTGGTATGGAATTATATTAAAATAGATTAGGTAAGGCGAGATTAAACTTATATAAACAAAGATTTAAGGAATTATAAAGTAAGCTTAATCTCCTACTTTCTCAATACATGATTTTGGGGTATATCATTTTAAGTGTCAGGTTTATATATTGATTGTTACAAACACTGCAATCTATCAAATAGTTTACGCTTCACAAACTCAAGAGTTGACACCTTTATTTTACTGTATAATTCAAATCTAATTAGATTTTCTTTTTCTATTTTTCTTTCTGTTGAAAAGTGTAAAATGTTCTTTTCGTACATTCTTCTTGGCTTAAGGCTTTGTTTTCGTTTTAAATTCGACACATTTGTAGCTTGAAAAACGTCAAAAAACTATTCATATGCATACAGTGAAATGAAGATACGGTTGGTGTGAAATGACATTAATAGAAATATATATTTTTTGAAGTTTTCACTTAATGAATTATAAACAGTTTAGTGTGGGTGACACCTTTTCTTATTTGTACAAGACAATTAGGTGCATGACAAATGTTAATATATTTGACATTCTGGTCCATTCGATATGTCATTGTTGTAATTCCAGAGAAAAAAAATAAAGTGTGAAAAATGCCACAAATAAACAGTTAATCATTCATAATGTACAAATACACAAAGGTATGCCTTTTTTTTTCTTTCACAAAACTAACACTTGACCACAAACATTTAGAATAACATTAAAGATGTGTATTGTGTATATTGTGTTATCATGTACCCGTTAAAACAGGGTAATGCGACAAGTTTACTTATAATTGAAATGGATTCTCACACAGAGGAATCTCGTGGATAGAGTAAATAAAAATATGATAAAACAAAAAATCCTATAATCAATGTTGATAATCACAAAAATTATTTTCGTGTCATGCGCTTAATATTTAATAAATATTTAAGAAATACTCCAATAACATTAGAAACTTGATAACCGTAAATTTGAAATAATCATTTATAGTGTATTCGATTTAGCGGAAGACATTGATTTTAATGGAAGTTGTTAGATAATAGAACTGGTATGTGGGGTGCAGGTATACGGCGACCGAGTCACGCAAACTGTCAACCCAAACACAGGTGTTCTGGTCTCAGTTACACCTGTGCAACATAGACTATGTTTTGTTACTTTTCTTTCTGCTCGTAGGATGAAAATAACCCCGACATTAAATATTGGCTGTGCGACAATATGCAACCGCGATACGAAAATATGACAATAAAATTCATTACTTCATATAAAAGCTGCATAAATCGTCATTGTAAGATAACAAACGGTTACAGATAGTGATCTTTATATGGGCAAGTTTATTTAACATAACAAATGACGGAGAGTCTTAATGATATTCGGAGACAAGTTTCTAGCGTTTAATTATGCAAAAAATCAATGAAAAGTCCTTTACAGTTTATAATTTATTACACTCTTATGATATTTTTGAACGTATAAAGCAATTACATTTCAATAAATTATCGTGAGTAAATCAAACTTTGGAAGAACGAACGAGTATTACCACCGAAAAGATTCAAGGAATGTTGAGACTCTCGTCTTAATTAAATTGAAAAACATATTTGGTCAGATGGCTTTGTAACTTATAATCACATTCATTTTTTAACAATGTACCATCAGATATGTCTCTGGTACCATTAGACATAGATAAATTTATATTTATTACATATAAATAAATATAAGTATAATACAAAAGTAAATAAAACAAAGTCAACATAGACTAGTATTAAATGTTTTACAGGACTTATTTTATATAATACTTACGTAATAACACAGTCAATATGTAAAAATATATCCTAATGGGTAAATTTCCAAACTTTAACCCTTTTAACTATAAGAGGCTTGGTGTTTAAACATCATCTTATTATTCACTTCTACTCCAAATAGGAAAGGAATTTTAAAATCAATTTTGCTGAAATTATTCCAATGCTTTCAGACGAAAAATATTCATGTTAAATTAGATTTTAAGATGGTATATTTCTTCTGTATTTCGCACGCCCATTTTACGGTTGACTATCTTAAAATTCTAATGCTTCATTAAATGATATTGATAATTTCCCTTCCAATAAGAAATTTCCAACGAGCATATTTCATTGAGTGTCCAGTGAATCAAAACATATACAAGACTATTCACTTGACAAAATAATACCCAGCTTCACACCAGAACACAGTTAGCACGGAAATTTATTCAAACACGAAATATTCACATCAATGTACAAAATGTATCTAAATATCTAATCATTTTTCTCGCGTGCACCTTTAGAGTTTTCTTCTGTTGTATTTTACCACGTGACTTTGCTATCTTAGTCGTCATATAAAACCTTTAATTTTTGCTATTGAGTGTAAGATTGTATTTAACGGCCAGGTTGAAGGTAGAGAACATAGTAAATTAATGAGCCTTCAGATTTCCCACACCTATTTACCTACATAATTTTCTTTACCTTATTTGTTTATTTTCAAAGCTATGATTATTCTTTGACATATATAACTGTCTATTTGAATATTTAATTAAATTTATATGACATTGATTAAATTCTGTCATTGATTAGATAGTTAACTATAATTTTTATTTTTGTACTAATGGCACATCTTGTTTGCATTTCATATGAGGCGTGATATCCTGCAATATTGATAGATGTACATAAAATACAGAAATGCTCACCTGGTCTTTCCAGGTAAGATCATTCAACGAATAAGATATATCACGAGGACGTAGCCCGAGTTTGCTATATTCTTTAATTAGAAAACACCATCAAATTCATTACATGCTTATTTATTGATATTCTTTCCATTAATGTATGAACAATTAACCATCATTTCAAAGAATGGTATGCCAATATATAAAATAGACAGATAACCAAGCTTCGGATAGTTTTTGTAAAAGCCTTCAATTGTTTATTCTTGTGCTTCTTAGTTTCGAAATGGTTTTTCTAGAAACGTCTTAACTAATATTTCTGCTGTATGATCTTAAAAGTTATTGTAAGTCCTGGCTTTCCAAATATCTAGCCTATTTTTGAACCATTGATTGATGGAGTATTTATGATTTTTTTCTGTTAGGCTGTTCCCGGAAACTTCTGGAATGATGAAAGTAAATGAAATAACACGGACAACAGGAAACACTCACAATGGCTGAAAACTATAATTACATGCCACAATATGCCAGAGAACTACACAGGAAAGACACAAACAAGACAAACGCAAACAACGATAGGAACTCGGGACAGCCGGACTCGGCACCGGCACTAGCAAGAGCCAGCGGTAGGGCCAAACCGGTTTATGGGCACCCAAACCTCCCCTTTATCTGTCCCGTTGCCCTATAGTACAATAAACATACAAATAAAACTCAATACAGGTAGACCACTAACTCCATGACCAGAGAAAATGACAATACGTAATTTTGAACAGTCCAATATCCAGTGGTATTTAAACAAAAGAATGTGAGCTCTCGTTTAGAAAAGATAAAAAAGTCGATTACATTGTTTAGGTTTATTGTTTAATAATATTTTATTGCATAGAAAAACAATAGGATTGGGCAACAATTATACCAATTGATATTCGCCCTCTCCTTAATCATATTACACATATTATGGCAGCGTACAATATATACACATACAAACTTATTTTTTAACAATGAACTAATAAATATACATATATAAGGAGAAAGAAAGAAATTAAGAATATGAGCAATTAAGCTAGCATACATCATATGAACCGCTTTGTTTGTCTTATGAAAGTACGCACATATTCGAAAATTTTTGAATTAATTTTATCATTGTTTAGGTCTGTTGTTAGGTGCTTTAAAAGTTACTTATAAAGTAAAATATTCTACTTTTTCATGTGCATATGACAGACTTCTATATATACAAATGACAAAAAGTTTTTGATTGAATGTACTTTGCATATTTTAGAAGAAAAATGATATTTTTGATAATTTTCCTCGTATAGAGACTTGTGGATCGTACCGTTTCTTATAGCCTGACATTGACCAGAAAAAATATACTTCTTCTTTAAATAATCATCTTTTCATGTGCCGATTTTCGGCAGGGTACATGTAGCGGTTCAGATACAATAAATTAAAAAAAAGACGATATTTCGCTGTTTTACTTTCCATTTTTGTTTACAAAATCGATTACTACTCACTCATACACGTGGTTTCTTTCAATGAAGACACGCCTCTTTTTCCTGATCGATACGTAGACTTGACCATTGAACCAATGAAATCTTATGATGATGATTACCGGGTATAAAAAGTAAATGGCGCTGTTTCAGGACAACATAATTTTCTTAGCAACAACGAAAGACCTTTTGGATGACATCGTTTGACTTTGCATTTAGATCATATTGATTATTTGTTCTCTATCAGTTTTTACATATTTTTGAGTATATGGTCTTCCAAACGTTTAGATTTTATCTGCACTGAAGAGACATAAGTTGTCGAAATGCGCATATGCAGAAAGCAAATTCACAGTAACATCGGTATTTAGTTATTTCTTACNATTGATTTTGACCAGTCTGTCAATTGAATATTTTTCACGACAGTTAATTATTTAAGAAATTCTCGTATCAATCCTTCTTATGGACAAGTTTAATCATTTTTCCCTACAGAGCAAAGGTCTGGTAATTGAATGACGTTTGAACTAAATATTGTATTCGTCTGTTTCTTTTTTTAATCTTAACAATTTGTCGGTTGTTTACTTTCGTCGCCATGCTCTTATTTTGATCAGAAAATCTTATAATCACAGAAGAGCTTTTCTAGAAGGGAGATAATTTTATACCACTAGATTTTCAGATATTTCAGTAGACATCGGCAGTATCAGTGGAGGCCAGTATGTATGTAAAATTTTCAGGTCACTACATCTCAAAGCTAATTTAACGGATGCAAGCAGAGTATCTTGTCAATATCCCCTATTACGTAAAGAATGTAAATTACGTCCCAGCTTTTCTAGATTTTTAATCAGTTTCTGGCATTTTTTAACAACATTTCCTTTAAAACGAGGTTTAGAAATGCCCTTAGTAATAAGCTGTTTGTGAATAATGCCATATAAGATATTAAATATTCATATCTGTTATAAAACTTCTTGAATGTATTCAACAACTTATGAAATCTGTAACCCTGTTTGTCTAATTTAGAATTAAAAGTTTGGAATCATTGTTAGCTTTATTTAATTATAGTTCTTGTGGGTAAATGCTGTCTACATAATCTAAAAACTGGGGATTGTCAATAGTATAAGGATATCGTCAATATACCTGCTGTTATTTTTGAAAATAGAAGTAAGTAATTGTTCCATTTTGATTTTTTAAATTATCGTTCGTAACAGAACAGAAATAAAAGTGACAATAAAAGTCCGAATCGATCAATGGAAGAGACCATTAAGGAAAATCCGTATAACATTCGACTGAAAAAGATCTGCAATGAGAGGTGCACAATTTTTACCCATGAGAATACCAATGACCTGTTTATAAATAGTGTTGCCAAAACGAACAAAAGTGTTGTCCAGCAAAAGACCTGCGATGGCGCAATTTCGGAGAAGAAATACCCATGATGTCAATAGAAGCGCGCATAGAAATGTTCCCCTGACCCATGATGGTGTCATTTAACCTTAGCGGACAAGCCGTCTGTAGTTTTTTTTATCCAAGACAGTTCAAATTCTCTTCTGGATCTCACAAATTCTCTCTTTGATTGATCAGGGGATTTTTCTACAATTTCTAAAGGTTGATTTTGATATATTTATTATCATGATTACATATTGAACAGTGTTGGTAGATATATGATCTGAACTTTTTAGGAAATCGAATACGATACAAATGCTCCTGGGTACGTCGGTGTAATGGACGACCCGTTTCGCCTACGCACTGAATTCCACAGCCTGGCTTACTTCAGGTAATCAGGTATACCAGGCAGGGCGTTTTTCATGAGATGTCAATGGGGACTTGGATGGTAAATTTCCTTCCACTGACATTTGATTTAACAGTGTTTCCCGGACGAGGCGAGGATATGTGGCACATTTCCTGGCGTCGCATTTTTGAATTTTTGAAAATCCACGATTGCTTCTGTTAATAAGTGATGCTGTTGTGTATTTAGATTTTTGTAGAGAGTGGCATATTTTAGATATTTTAAAGGAGTAAGTCTGACGATCGGATTTAGTGCCGAAGGTGACAGATTTGTCAAATAAGAGTAGGAAGGTGTAATCGTGGATTTGACGTAGCGTTTTCTAAAATTGTATCTAAATTGTATCATATCAGCGTAAAAAATACGCTGGTATGATACAGTCATATAAATCATAACAATATACAAATCATAACAATATATAATTATGAAAAACGGTCATTGCGAATGTCATCTGTACATCAAAAATAAATTCCTAATACAAGTGCACCGCAATCACGGGGAATTGGTTTACCAACTCCACAGTAAAACAGTTTGCTCTCATTTGTTTTCCGACACTCTGTTGTACAATTTTCTTACCATTAAATCTTCTGCTATATCTGTTTCGAGTTTTAGAAATGATCCATGCATGTATATTTATAATATATATATTCGTAGAAGCTTTGAACCTAGCGCAAGTTCAACTGAGTTTCTCTTGCTTTCTAATTAGCATTTTCTCACTTTTTCATGTCTGTTTCAATGCGCGCACTGACTTCTTTTACTTATAAGATGCCTTTGAGAAAAAGCTGAATAGTCACGATCCTTGTCCCTTTCGAACTCCGCACCCAACTCATTAGAATTGACTTATGGAGTTTATTGTAACAAGCCTTGTGGAAATAAAGAAGATATATCTTGTTGTTAAAAAGATTGCCTAGAAAGGATTAGTATCTCCACCATGCCACACAACTCGTTATCATTTTATCACCACCATGCCATACAACTCGTTATCATTTAATCACCACCATGCCACACAACTCGTTATCATTTTATCACCACCTTGCCACACAACTCGTTATCAATTTAGATCTCTAATGTAAAGTCAAACAAACTATAACACTTTCATCTGACTAGGTAGAAAGTTTTTCCATGTACAGAATTTTACGAAAGGATAAAGAGTAAATGAACATAAGACAATAACATATTTGTTAACTCCAACTGAAATAATTATAATTAGCCGTCCGCGTTGTTCATCTGTATTTTTGTCCGAAATTTCTTTTCCTTTGCTGCACATATATGATGTCCTTGTATCTTTGTGTTTCCAATGTTATCATTGTCTTTGGACCATTCGTTTTTCGGACTGAAGTTTCAGTTTCACGAAAACCGATTTTATCTGGAAACTTGCAATATCTAAATTTAACAAAGTTTTGTTCAAAACTCTGGAGTATCTCCCTCTTGCATAGCTCTGTCCTTGGCTGATTTTGGCTTTTCTTTTTGGATCTTATTGGTAGTTTGTTCTCTGTAAGTCTTTACACATATTTCGGTTTATGGATTTCCAATATTTTGATTTTGTCTGCACTGAGGAGACATAGGTTGTCGAAATACGCATATTTTCGACAACTTATGTCTCATCCGTGCAAATTAAATGAAAACGTTTAGAAGACCATTAACTCAAAGATGTTAAAAAACTGATACAGGACAAATAACCAATATGACCCAAAGGTAAAGCCAAAATCAGCTAAAGACAGAGCTTTGCTTGAGGGAAGATACTCCTTAGATTTCAACAAAATTTCCCCAAATTTAGATATGACTACTGGAATGATGAATAACCACAGTGACTAACAGTTCACCAAGAGAGAAATACACCCAGTGGTTACAAATAACTAAATACCGAACTTATTGTGAATTTTGTTTCTGCATACCGGTATGCGCATTTCGACAACTTATATATCATCAAATCTAAACGTTAAGAACACCATCAAATCAAAGATATAAAAAAATGATAGAGAACAAATAACCAATATGATCCAAATGTAAAGCCAAAATCAGCTAAGGACAGAACTTTCCATGAGGAAGATACTCCTTAGTTTTCAACAAAATCTTCCAAAATTAAGATATTGCAAGGTTCGAAATAGAATCGGTTTTGGAGTCAGCACCGAAGTACTGACTACTGGGATGGTGAATACCCTCGGAGACTAACAGTCCACCAGCAGAGGCATTGACCCAGTGGTAACAAATAACTAAATACTGAACTTATTGTTTCTGCATATGCGCATTTCGACAACTTATATCTCATTAGTGCAGATAAAATCTGAACGTTTGGAAGACCATCAACTAAAAGATGATAAAAAAATTGACAGAGAACAAATAATCAATATGATCCAAATCTAAAGCCAAAACCAGCTGAAGACAGAGCTTCGCACAAAGGATATTTCCTTAGTTGTCAACAAAATTTACCAAAATTTAGATATTGCAAGATTCCAAATAGAATCAGTTTACGGGTCAGCACCGAAATACTGACTACTGGACTCGTGAATAATCCATGGGACTAACAGTCCACCAGCAGTGGCATTAATAAATAACTAAATACCGAACTTACTGTGAATTTAGTTTCTGCATATGCATATTTCAACAACTTATGTATCATCAGTGCATATAAATTTAAACTTATGGAAGACCATAAACTCAAAGATATTAAAACAAGAGGCTCTCAAGAGCCTGTAACGCTCACCTGGACCATGGCTGACATAGATAAAAGGCATTTCCAATAGGAAAAACAAACATAAAATTTAGCAGAATACTTTTTTTCTTAAATTACAGTATTCTTGTTTGGTTTCCATGGCAACCGAAAGCTCTACCACCCATTACAACCCATAACAGAACACCATTCAAAAAAAAATAATCAAGATGATACATAATGCTGAAATTAAAACATTCAGACCACAATTCAAATAAAAATTTTGGCAGAGGTTCCCCTTAAAATCAATCGGGCCAATGTAAAAACTATGTTACAGATGGTGGCCATCTTGTATGAAGTACGGACCCGTCGGATACCTTTTTTGGAAGGGACCATATAAGGACCATTGTGACTAAGTTTGGTTATAATTGGACTGGTAGTTTCTGAGAAGATCTTTGAATGCCTTTCCATAGGGTCCAATGTTAAAATATGTTAACCACTGGCGGCCATCTTGGATTAGGTACGCACCTGCCTGATACCTTTTTTGGAAGGGACCATCCAAGGACCATTGTGACTAAGTTTGGTTATAATTGGTTTGGTAGTTTCTGAGAAGATCTTTGAATTTCTTTACCATAGGGTCCAATGTTAAAACTATGTTCCCTGCTGGCGGCCATCTTGGATGAGGTACCAACCTACCGGATACCTTTTTCAGAAGGGACCATCTAAGGGCCATTGTGACTAAGTTTGGTTATTATTGGACCGGTAGTTTCTGAGAAGAAGATCATTGAATTTCTTTACCATAGGGTCCAATGTTAAAACTATGTTCCCCGCTGGCGGCCATCTTGGATGAGGTACCAACCTACCGGATACCTTTTTAGAAGGGACCATCTAAGGGCCATTGTGACTAAGTTTGGTTATAATTGGACCGGTAGTTTCTGAGAAGAAGATCTTTGAATGTCTTTTCCATAGGGTCCAATGTTCCCCGCTGGGGATTAGGTACGGACCTGCCGGATACAATTTTCAAAGGGGACCACGCAAGGACTATTGTGACCAAGTTTTGTTCCAATTGGCCCAGTGGTTTCAGAGGAGATCTTTGAATGAAAAGTTTACGACGAACGACGGACGACGTACGGACGGACGACGGTCGCCAAGTGATGGCAAAAGCTCACCCTGGCATAGCCAGGCGAGCTAAAAAATGACAGAGAACAAATAACCAATATGGTCCAAATGTAAAGCCAAAATCAGCTAAGGACAGAGCTTTGCATTCGAAAGATAATCCTTAGTTTTCAACAAAATTTCCCAAAATTAAGATACTGCAAGGTTCCAAATAGAATCGGTTTCCGGTCAGCACCGAAGTACTAACTACTGGGATGGTGAATACCCTCGGGGACTTACATCGACCCAGTGGTAACAAATAACTAAATACCGAAAATTATTGCTTCTGTATATGCGCATTTCGACAACTTAAGTCTTATTAGTGCAGATAAAATCTGAACATTTGGAACCCCATCAATTCAAAGATGTTAAAAAACTGATTGAGAAGAAATAACAAATATGATCCAAATCTAAAGCCAAAATCAGCTAAGCACAGAGCTTTGAATGAAGGAGATACTCCTTAGTTTTCAACAAAATGTACCAAAATTTAGAAAATATAATCGGTTTTCGGGCCAGCACCAAAGTACTGACTATTCGGATGGTGAATACTCATGGGGAATAACAGTCCCCCCGCAGAATCATCGACCCCGTGGTAACAAATAACTAAATACCGAACTTACTGAGAATTTTGTTTGCGGAGGGTTTAGGTTAAAATATTTATTTCAGTTTTGTTTTGATTTTCTGTAGCCCTAGTCACGATACGATGAAAAACATGCTAGATTTTACAATTTCCTTGGAACGTCGGATTGTGCTGAACACTTTTAACATTTTCAAACTTTCAAATTTCTTCCAACCAACATCAAAATCAAACAAAAGTTTAATCAACATTAAAACAACATTTAATTTAATTTAAGCAACATTAAAACAAACCGTGAATAAGGTCATTTTTGTTAAAAAATACATTCATAATTGTGTCATACCATAAAATCAAACTTATTAAAATATTAACATTTTATCAATTTTGGTTTGACTAATACCAGAAATAGCAACCTCTTTCCAAAACAGAATTCTATTGATACCAAATTTGGACTGCCTAATGACTTAATAGGGAAACGGTTACAGTTCTCTGACATTTTTTTCTTTTTATGCATGTAAGCTTAATGTAGAATGAAACCGATCAATAAATGCATGGGAAATGAATCAGCCAATTTTGCTATAAATAACGACCAAAGCAAAACCTTATGCTAGGTAAATGTTTGATTGTCATTTTTTCTGAAATTTTCATATGAAACAAGTTTATCGCGAACAGACAGAGATGATTCAGATTGGCACCATGTGGTCTTTTTGCATGTTCCCTTTCTACGCGATTGCAACCTTTCGTCAAACAGAATTTTGAAAAATAATCAACTATTATGATGAAATTGGATTTGCGACAGTTGATATATATGTGTTCTATGACTTGCGTCAATGATTAATAATTTTGCACTTTCATCTTGGCAAAACTATAAAGGATATATACAGGAAACATCTGTGCATATGATGATCATATATGTTTCCATCAAATATTATGGACAAGATCATTAAAGCATAAGATAGTAAACAGGTGAATGGTATAATCATTACTTTACTACTGTATTATGTAGTAATTGACATTCCCCATAATAACCTGTATATAAACAGAGTTCTGTCTTCGGGTGAAACCTACCGAACGTAAATTAATCAAAAGTAGACATACGAACCATAACATGGATCAGGAAATTTTACCTCCAGTCAGGATAGTTAAACCTCACACGGAAGGATTAAAACATGGGTGAAGTATCAAGTGTACGAATTAACGAACATATTTATGACCTTTTAAGATTCTGGACCTCATCAAAGCCGAACTATATTCACATGGGATTGGGAATTTGCACCAAAATAACCTAACTGCTCTTTACTGAGGAAATGTAAAGAAATTTTTGATCCAAAATTGCAGTTGCTTGAAAATAATGTTATGTTGTTCTTCAGAGAATTTCTCGAATAAATACACTATCATGATTCCTAATTTAAGATCATTTAAGCATTTCATTGCCTTTTTGTAATTTTCAAATGCTTATCTGATTATTTTTTAAAGTACCAACATCTCATCATTGTATTGTTTTCTTGCAATTGACTCAATGAGTGTCCTTTGATTTTCATATATAATAATTGTCATCTTATTGTAGTTTAAGGATTGGTTAATCTTTTGTCATGCAACGGATCTCAGCGACTGTAAGAACACTTTGCACGTTAATTTTATATTCGTTGACGATTCGACACCTCTGCATTGGTTATATA
>MJUU01068166.1:51186-72159 GCA_002080025.1 Modiolus philippinarum | reverse complement strand
CCATGAATGAACATTTTGATTTTAATTTACAACTGAGCATCACGTCAAAAGCAGGTAATTGAATAGTTATCAAGCCATAGGTATGAAATTTATGTCAAGACATATCAAAAGGCCATCTAATAATTGATATCTTCTTTATTCTTTCAGACAAAAAATCCCAGCATATCAGTGTTTAATGGGCATTTAAATCTTGATAATGTGATAGTTGTGTATTGAAATCACCATTCAATACAACTCGCGTTTGGAATAGTAACAAACATGCAATTATAAAACCTTGCACAAAGACAATATATGACCATACCTTTCAAACAAGAATTTCAAAAAATCTTGGTATTCTATGTAGGCGGCAATTTAATGTACCTTTAAGAGCTTTGAGAAAAACATAAAATTTTGAAACAAAGGCCAATACAGGGAAAAAAAGAGACGTATGCATCACAAGCCAAAAGGGCGATCACAAATAAAATGAACTTGTGTTTTGTTTGAAGTAGAATAAACAAAATGCAAAAATACTGAAATTTGTAGATTTCTGTAGATCTTTGAACGAGCTGACAGAGAATGAAATGACCTTAGACCTTTACTTTTATATAAAAAAGCCCAGAATTGATGTTTTTGTTAAGGTCTTGAAATGAGGAGCATCTTTTACAGCCCCTCCACACACCGAAATATCACTTTTTGTGGCTATTGGGTTCCAATAGGTACTAAACAGTGTCCAGAAACTCCCAATGTTTTAGATTCTCGACTTTTTTAGTGTTATTTGTTTAATCAAAGTACCCATTTACCTTTCCTCCCTGCTGAACGTCAGTTTCCAAAGCAAAGAATGCCATGAGAGACATTAAAGCAACCACAGGGAGTAAGAGGCCTCAAAGCATCGTCCTCCTGGAAAGGGTTTTCAAACATCGAATGCAATTTTTAAGAGTAGTTGAAATTAAAAGTACAAATTAAAAAGTCAATTCTTGACTACATTTTTTTTATAAACGTCTGAATTATGTATGGCATTTAGTAACATTGTCATTTCGTGATTTGTGGATTGTCGTTTTTTTAAATAAAACATAAGGTTCATTTCATTTAATTTCAAGCTAGATTAACGTTTGGTATATTGATATTATCATTTGATATAGGTTCTGCTGGTTGTTGTGGGTTACAATGAGGAAGATAGAAATGAGCTTATGCACAAATCTATATACACACTAATAAAACATCTTCAAAGTCTGAAGTATGCATGGATTTGTGCTACCTGTTGGTCGTTTCCTATTATCATTTACAACTGCATTTTGTCTCCAACCCCTGTGAATAAGTTGTACATTCTTGTTTTTTTATCTACCTCCTGTCAGTTGGAGTGTACAATTCGTGTCAAATGAAGTCTAATTCAGCACGTTACCCATTGATGGTGTCAATAATTTGAGAAGAATTATGTCAGAGGTGAAGATAAAAATCATTTGATAATGGCTTATGTCATGCAATCCATGGATTTGTCAATGAGTAATATTTATTGACTAAAATCCATGGTAGGGGTGCATTGCAAGTTCCTGCCTTGTTATTTCAATTCCATGGCAGGGTTGCACTGCTAGTTCCACGTGGCTAGTTCCTATCGGATTCGTAAGGGTATTTTAAATTTTATTTTAAATCCATGGTAGGGAAGCATTGCTAGTCTAGTTCCTATCGTGTTTGTATGGATATTTAGCAGTATAATATTAGCGTGTTATATTACAAGCAATTATAATGGATCATAGGATCATACAATTTCAAATAATTTTTTTTATAGCTGTACTGAGTCAAATAATGTTCTTTTGGTAGCCAGACGTTTGTCAAAATTAGATATTTGTTGTCAAATGAATTCCCCCTACAATGCCTATCAGTTAAATATTTGGGGGGATTCAACCAATTATCTATGTTTTCAACAGAGCGTGCACATATTTCATGAAATCATCCCATGCTTACCGTTTTAAAAGGGAAAGGAGAGGGAAGCTTTGCATTGCTCTGTCTGTCCTATTTGACCCGAAAGAGTGGATTTTTCCTGATTTTCCCCAGTTTTTACCTAGACTTGAAAACTTCCAGTTATCAATTTCTGTAAAATCAGCCCACTATTAAGATGAATACAACTTTACTCTCCAAAAATGTGATCTTGGCCACCTTGCAAGAAACTCAAATGAATCCTCCGTTCCAATCTGCACACATCAATTTGGTAAAATTTCAAAGAGTAATTCAGCGATAACGGTTTATGCTTTATATGGAGACCCAATTTAAACAAATCTGCGCTTTTGGCAATGCACCACACAATTACTTAAGAGACAGACAGACATTTGTGACTACTAGGAAACAGTTTCATACAGTATAAGAATACGTGGTTAACCTATAGAGATAGCAGCCGATATACTGTCAGTTTGAAGTAGTCATTTTGTTCCTATTGAAAAACAAACTTCCTCTCTAAAAAGTAGATACCGCTGACATTATTTTTATAAAATATTTCTATTGTTATGAGTTTTAATACCTAAAAGATGATTTAAATGATAAGATATCCGATTTACTTTATATCGTTTCATCCCGTAATATTTATATATCTCGCGACCCCAATTCTTATGTACGTATACATGTATTTAAAATGATTACAATCTAAGTATTGTTAATGTCCTTTCGAGTGCTCAAACTGAACCATTTTCTTTAAAAAAGCAGTATTATAAAATTATCTGAATTTAAACAAACACTATATTCTAATGTGATTCAAGATGATCCTTCATTAATTAGTTATAAAGCCTAATATTTTGCACCAGTTCATTAGAAAGCGCTGAAATTGCAAAGTATTTATATCTTTATTTTCTTTCCGTTCAACAGCTGCATAAAGTTTTCCTTAAATTCTATATTCGTCTATATCAATTGAAAATCACAAATATTTGTATTACCCATCCCTACATATTTGCATTCTACTTAACCACAACGATTATGTCATAATACTGCAGGACCTTCTTAGTGTAGCATTGCAAATGTTCTTACTGTTAAAACCCCTTTGTTTTGTAAACCCCATGTTTGTATCATATATCTTCTATATCCCTGTTGAAATCTAGTCAGTTTGAAATAAGACTCTTTGTCGGTATCTCAGTTGATTCAACCAGATTAAATACCGCAATTATTGTTCTTTTTTCTTTCTTTCTTATCAGCAATATGTCAGATGTCCCAGTTTGTACAAATTTTATATTTTTTTTTCTTAATTTAATATGCATAAATTCTTCATAAAATAATTATCTTTTAGCGGTGTAATTAAACCGTAAAAGTTGGAGATTCTGAGCAAAAAGCTTTAATTTCTCCAAGTTCAATTTGGTAGTACCCATTCATCGTGTCAATTACACTATAAAAGCTGCTGTCAACAAATGCATGTAATAGATTGTCTTAGATTGTTCCTTGCTCCCGGAAAGGTAAAAGTACGTGCTTAAATAATATCTTTGTGCATATATGCTGTAACAATGTGAGTAAGACTTGGAAGACTTTTGCAGAATGCAATTATTGTAGATGTTTCTTGAATAGAACATCTAGGTTTTATCAAATAAATGCCATCCTAATGTATCTACTGCATTTTTATAGACCATAGCGAGCTGGAAAGCTATCAGTACCAAATATCAATTCTCATAAATCCATTGAAATATACTATTGTGATGAATAATTTGCATCAGAACTCCGTATGGGTAGATAAATACAGTGTCGACGGGATAATCCGAATAATGATATGGACAACACCACAAGACCTACGTATGGAGTAATACCGGATTTGTCAACAGGGGATTCCGAGATATATATGGACATGTTCACATGTACCCCGTATGATGTGCTACCGGATATGTCGATAGGGTAATCTGAAATAATGTAGACATGACCACCCAGACTCACATGGAGTTATCCAGGTTGTGTGAAAAGGATAGTCCGTGAAACAATATGTAAATGTTCATATGTACTCTGATACCGGATGTATTGACACGGTAATCACAATAGTCACGGATAGTCCGTGAAACAATATGTAAATGTTCATATGTACTCTGATACCGGATGTATTGACACGGTAATCACAAGAAATGATCTGTTGTAATACAGGGTGTATCAACAGGGTTGTCGCTTCAAATGACCCTTGAAATAACCTGGACATGACTACCTGAGCTTCAGCTGGAGTGATACCACATGTGTCGACATGGTAATTCGTGAAATAACCTGGACATGAACACCTGAGCTCCAGCTGGAGTGATACCAGATGTGTCGACATGTTAATCCGCGAAATAACACGGATATGACCATATGAGCACCAGCTGGAGTGACACCAGATGTGTCAATATGATAATCCGTGAAATAACATGGACATGAACACCTGAGCTCCAGCTGGAGTGTAACTAGATGTCTCGACATGGTAATCCGTGAATAACCCTGGACATGACCATTTGAGCCCCAGCTGGAGTGATACCAGATGTCGACATGGTAATCTGTGAAATAACATGGACATGAACACCTGAGCTGCAGCTGGGGTGATACCAGATGTGTCGACATGGCAATCCGTGAAATAACCTGGACATGACCACCTGAGCTCTAGCTGGAGTGATACCAGATGTGTCGACATGGTAATCCGTGAAATAACCTGGATATGAACACGGAGTCCAAGCTGGAGTGAAACCAGATATGTCGACATGGTAATCCGTGAAATAACATGGACATAACCACCTTAGCTCCAGCTGGATTGATACCAGATGTATCGACATGATAATCCATGAATTAACCTGGACATGACCTTTTGAGTCCCAGCTAGAGTGATACCAGATGTCCCGATTTGGTAATCCGTGAAATAACCTGGACATGAAACCTTAGCTCCGACTGTTATTAAACCAGATGTGTCAACATGCCAATCTGTGAAATAACGTGGACATGAACACCTGAGCTCTAGCTGGAGTAATACCAGATGTGTCGACATAGTAATAGGTAAAATAGCCTTGACATGACCACCTGAGCTCCAGCTGGAGTGATACCAGATATGTTGACATGGCAATCCGTGAAATAACCTGGACATTACCACCTGAGCTCCAGCTGGAGTGATGCCACATATGTTGACATAGCAATCCGTGAAATAACCTGGACATGAACACCAGAGCCCCAGCTGGAGTGATACCAGATGTGTCGGTATGGTAATCTGTGAAATAATATGGACATGTCCACGTGAGCTCCATCTGGAGTGATACCAGATGTGTGGACATTGTAATCCGTGAAATAACCTAGACATGACCACTTGAGCCCCAGCTGTAGTGATGCCAGATGTACCGACATGGTAATCCGTGAAATAACCTGGACATGAACACCTGAGCACCAGCTTGATTTATACCAGATTTGTCGACATGGCAATCCGTGAAATAACCTGGACATGAACACCTGAGCTCTAGCTAGAGTGATACCAGGCAATCCGTCAAATGACCTGGACATGAACACCTGAGCTCGAGCCGAAGTGATTCCAGATGTGTCGATATGACAATCAGTGAAATAACCTGGACATGAACACTGGATCCCATGCTGGATTGATAAAGATGTGTCGACATGGTAATCTGTTAAATAGCCTGGACATGACCACCTGAGCTCCAGCTGGATTGATACCAGATGTGTCAACATGGTTATCCGTGAAATAACCTGGACATGACCACCTGAGCTCTAGGTGGAGTGATACCAGATATGTCGACATAGCAATCCGTGAAATAACCTGCACATGACAACCTGAGCTCCAGCTGGATTGATACCAGATGTGTCGACATGGTAATCCATGAAATAACCTGGACATAACCACCTGAGCTCTAGGTGGAGTGATACCAGATATGTCGACATGGCAATCCGTGAAATAACCTGCACATGACAACCTGAGCTCCAGCTGGATTGATACCAGATGTGTCGACATGGTAATCCGTGAAATAACCTGGACATGAACACCTGAGTTCTAGCTGAAGTGATACCAGATGTGTCGACATGACAATCAGTGAAATAACCTGGACATGAAAACTGAGTTTCAGCTGGATTCATACCAGATGTGTCGACATGGCAACCCGTGAAATAACCTGGACCTGAACACCTGAGCTCTAGCTGTAGTGATAACAGATGTGTAGACATGGTAATCCGTGACATAACGTGGACATGACCACCTGAGCTCCAGCTGGAGTAATATCTGATGTGTCGACATAGTAATCCGTCAAATAACCTGGACATGAACACCTGAGCTCCAGCTGGATTGATACCAGATGTGTCGACATGGTAATCCGTGAAATAATGTGGAACTGAACACCTGAGCTCTAGCTGAAGCGATACCAGATGTGTCGACATGGCAATCCGTGACATAACCTGGACACGAAACCTAAGCACCAGCAGGATCATACCAATTATTTTGACATGGCAATCCGTGAATTAATCTGGACATGAACACCTGTGCTCTAGCTGGAGTGATGACAGATGTGTCGACATGGTAATCCGTGAAATAACCTGGACATGAAACCTGAGCTCCAGCTGGAGTGATACAAGATGTGTTGACATGGTAATCCGTGAAATAACATGGACATGACCACCTGAGCTCCAGTTGGATTGATACCAGATGTGTCGACATGGTATTCCGTGAAATAATGTGGACATGATCACCTGAGCAGATATCGTATATCTCCACAGGGCAGTCCGAAACGTAATCTGGACGTGATCAGAAACTTCAGTATGGAATTACAACGCAATTTGCGACAAAGTAATCCGAGAAATCCAGAGGAATTCCATTGGAGTGAAACCGGATGTATTACAAGTTTAATCGAAATATAACTCAAATATAATCACAATACTGCCGTTATACCAGTTGTATGGGTTATTCGAGATATAATCCGGACACGACCCGAAACTGCGCATGAAAATATATGATCAGGATAATCCGAAATATATCCAGGTCATGACCACAAGATCTTTATATGGAGAATGTAATCCGATATATAGCCAGGACACGCCCCAGAACTAGGTATAAAATTTTACCAAATGTATGGTCAGAATAATCCGAGATATAACCTGGACATGACCACAAGAGTTCTTCATGGAGTAAAATCGGATGTGTCCATAAGTTAATCCAAGAAATAACTTGTAGATATAAGTACATTGTTATAGGCAGAGAACAAACATACTTTATGAAATACGACTCAGAATCACAGCAAAAATATACAGAGGACGAACTGATTAAAATGTTAGAGTTTCTGATCAACAATATATTTGTACAGTTTGAAGAACTTATTTTTCAACAGACTACCGGAACTCCAATGGGCACAAACTGTGTACCTCTTTTAACAAATCTTTTTCTCCACTCATATGAGGCTGAATTCATCGAAGGGCTTCATATTTTCTGCATATGCACATTTCGACAAATTATGTCTCATCAGTGCAGATCAAAACAAAATATTTGGAAGCTCCTTAATCGAAAAACGTGTAAAAGCTGATAGAGAACAAATAACCAAAAGGATCTAAATAGAAAAACCAAGATTCACCTAAGGACAGAGCTATGCATGAGGGAGATACTCCTTAGTTTTAAACAAAATTTTGTAAAATTTAGATATTGCAAGTTTCAATAAAGTCGGTGTTCAGGTCAGCACCAAAGTACTGACTACTGGGTTGATGAATACCCTCAGGGACTAACAGTCCACCAGCAGATGCATCGGCCTAGTGGTAATAAATAACAAAATACCGAAGTTACTTTCAGTCTATTTTCTGCATATGCGCATTTCGAATAATTATGTCTCATCAGTCTCATCACATAGGTGATATTTTATCACTAAACAACCCTCGCTTTAATGATTTTCTTCATCTTATCAATCCAAAAGAGCTCGAAATTAAGGATACTACAGATACTTCCACATTGGCCTTGTTCCTTGACCTTCATCTTGAAATTGACAACAGAGGTACACTACAAACTAGACTGAATGACAAACGCGAAGACTTCACTTTTCCAATCGTAAACTTCCCTTTTCTTTGCAGAAACATCCCAAAAGCACCAGCATATGTAGCTTACATCTCCTAACCTATTGGCTACTCAAGGGTCTGTGGTCGATACAGTGACTACCTTGATAGAGTTCAGTTGCTTACAAACACCGTATGTTCTTTGTTTTTTCCGACGTTGCCATTGTCCTCGAATTGTTCGTTTTAAACTGACGGTTTGGTTCTCACTTACTTGTACATATTCTACGTACTCCTTTTTTTGTGTGATATGGTATGTGTCGAGAGGATAATCTAATAAATAATCTGGACATGTTCGCATGAACTATGTTTGGCCTGATGCTGGATGTATCGAAAGTTCAATTCGATATATAACCGAAAGATGACAAGAAGAATTTCGTATGGTGTGATACTGGATGTATCGATAGGGTTATCCGAGAAATAACCTGGAGATAACCAGGAGAACTTGACATGGTTAATTCCGGATGTGCCAACAAGGTAACCCGAGTGATAATACATGTAGTCAATATTTAACGACAGGATATGGAGTAAATTAACATGAGACCATAACACATATTTTTACTCCAACTGCAATTGATTTTAATGAGCTGTATGCTCATTTCGGAAATAAATCCCTCCTCAGCAACACTAGAACCCAAACATAGGAAATCAACGATTTCAAAAAATACTAAAAAATACATAAACCAAGAGAAATTCGAATAATCAGTAATATCAAATATGGCTAAGGACAAAACTACGATGGAAGAAATTAAACCTTAGCTTTAGAATTTAAATAAATTTAGATAATAATTATAATCAAAGTGTATACATGAGATATTATCTCATGAGGTATAATCTCATGTACAAGTACACCATATCTAAGAAAAATAAAGAGTATACATCTCAAACATGGGGAATTGTTTTACCAACTCCACACTGCATTAAAAGACAAACTACTGTATTAGTATTTTACTCCGTATAGAATCCAGAATTATCGGTAGGGTAATCCACGAGTATTACCAGTGACCACAAGAACTCCAGATAGGATGAAAACAGATGTGTCGACAGGGTAATCCGGAAAATAAGAACTCCGTATGGAATGAAACCGGATGTATTAGCAGGTAAATCCGAGATATTACCTAAATATAACCACAAAACTGCCGCATAAAGTTTAACCAGATGTATGGAGAAGGTTGTCAGAGATATGGACATGACCCCAAACTCCACATGGAATCGGACCGGTTGTATGGACAGAGTAATCCGAAAAATATAATGTAATATCGGATATAGCGACAATACATTCTGAGAAATCACATGAATATTACCGGATGTATCGACAAGGTAAATCCGAGAATCAACGGGAATGTTCACATGTGATTCGTATGGGGTGATGCCTGGTTTGTCCACAGGGTAACTCGAGACATGACCTGGACATGACAACCCGAACTCGAGGTGGTATGGTACCAGATGTATCAACATGGTAAATCGAGAGATAGAACTTGACCACAAGAACTCTGAAAGGGGTGATACAGGGTGTGTCGATAAGGTTATCTGAGAAATTACTTGAATATTATCATATGTACTCGGTATGGAGTAATACCAGATTATCAACAAGATAATGGGAAAATCAACCTGGACATGTTTATATGTACTCCGTATGTCTTGTTGCCGGATGTGTCGACATGTTATCCCGAGATATAACCCGGGCATCTCCACAAGATTGTCTTATCATCGAGTAAGATCAGATGTATGGACAACGAAATCAGTAGAATAACACTGACATGACCAACCACAACAATTGCGTATGGTGTGACACTGGATATATCGATAATTACTTGAATATTGTTACAGGAACACAGTTTGGATGAAACCGGACTTACTGACAGGGTAATCTGATAATTGACTTGAACTTTTACCACAGGTACTCCGTGTGGAGTGATACGGAATGTGTTTACAGGTTTATACTGGACATATAATCTGGACATCACAAGAAGAACTAAGTAATGAGTGATATCGGATATGTCGACAATCTGAGACATTACCTGGATAAGTTTACATGTAATCTGAATGAAGTGATACCAAATGTGTCGTTAGGGTTATTAAATATACAGTTTCGACATTTTCATACGTACTCCACATTTTGTGATACTAGTACTTGATATATCGACAGGGTATTTTGAGATAAAACCGGTCATAACCACAAGAACTCCGTAAAGAGTGATGTCGGATGAATGTGTCGACAAGAACTTCGTATTGAATGATGCTGGATGTGCGTCTCCTCCTTGACGAGCAATAATCGTCACGTAAGATATTTTTTGTCCAGAATAAAGGTTGCACTACACACCTCTGTGATGACGACCACTTAACTGGCGGAGTGGCGATCATTCTAAATGTCCATCTTCGTTCTCTTTCAGTAGTTTTCTGATAAGTACAAAACATCTGTTGAACAAGTCATTTTACTACTTTACATACAGAATTATAGCTATTGAGATACATTAACTTGGTACGTAATGGCAAAGAGGATGATACTACTCTGGAATAAGATGTTCAAAGGAGGAAAATTGAAATCATCACTACTGTCTTATGTTCAATAACAAAGAATAAATCGGCCACTGGTACAAATTCTTATTTCGTCGTAAACCAGTAGTGGGGAAACTTTTCATTCTGGGCCACACCTGCCTATGTTATTCCTAAGGTGAATACACGCCTCCCTAACAGGTGTGAAAGGCTAAGTTGTGACGTCGTCTAGTAATTCATTAGGTTTATTAGGTATATGTGAATTAGCCTCATTATTTTATTTTAGTTTGTTTGGAAAAGGCATTCTGTGTAATACATGCCATGCTGATTTTTCTGTAATGACTTCCCTCCACGAAAAGTTCTCATACATCTTTACTGTTGGTAGCATCTCACATGAGATCGTCATTGACGATCAAACTCGTAAACTTTGTTTGAATGAGTGATTCTTCGCTCAGATTTTCATGCAAATCTTGCAAAATTGAACGTTTTTTTTAATATTTTGCTGCATCTCAGTAATCAACAGTTTCCATCTCATAAGTGACACGTGTTTCGGTCCACGGTGATGTACATGTTTTTATATCTCCCTCGCAAAAGGAGTTAACTCCAAGAATTTGGGTCTTTTCTTTCTTGTACATGTATTTTTTTTAGATTTTAGTTTTATATCATATTTTTACTTCGTTGTTCTCCATGTACCACGACTACACAGATGTCCTCACTCTGTCTAATTTATATGACATTAAGCTTATTCGCAACATATATTTTTATTATTATTGTATATACTGTCTACATGTATTTCCAAAAGAAAGGCTGTTGCAAAACCACCAAATATATTGTACATTCGTAGTGTACCGAGGTTACGACGCTGCTGATAAATTTGTAGAGTGTATGGTAAAAGAAATGGATGATATTGAGAGTACTCAAACATTGTGAACGTTTACAAATGACCGGCAATGCCGGCAATCGTTTTAGAATGCTACAAACTGTCACATTCGTAACAAAATGGGGCAAGATCGTGTCAGGAATCATTGTCATGTGACTGGTTTATAGACCCTTTCACGATAACTGCGGTCCTGCGATTTTGAGTGGAAAATATAAACATTTCCCGCAGAAATGACGTCGTAGAACAATTAATCAAGACGTCACGTATACTATGACGTTGCATTTTACCCACTCAAAGGCATATGAGCGTATGTGCAAAATTCAGGACCGCAGTTATCGTGAAAGGGTCTATTTAGAGGAGCTGCCCACAACGAACGTAAAATTAATTACAAATTGAGTGGACGTTTTTTCCGTGTCTTCGCAATCTGAATGTTTAAAATACAGGTTATTGATAAATGCCAAGGGAAACAACTCAAATGCATATCCAACAATATGGAAAAAATGTAAGCTTTTTTCTTGGATGTATTGGTTTTATCGATTTCTTCCAATTCATGTCATTGTCATCGAAAAAACTGGTTGAAACTTGACAAAGAAGGGATCCAGTAAATTTAGGCATATGAAGAGTTACTTTGAAGAAAACAAGATTGATTTATTATCGAGAAAACAAAAGTCTACCCGAATAATTTTTTTTATTCTTAGAACAAATTTGAAGAGGAACAACTTCCATCTACTTCCGGCATTCATGAGCAATTTATCTGGTGAAGACATAACGGATAAAAATAATGCTATGCTCAGTCCGTCTGGAAAATATTCAACTTAAAATCTCTTAGACAATACCATGATCTATACGTCCTCACCAATGTGCTAGTTTTTAAAATTAAGAAATATTTGTTTAAACTTCTATGGATTAGACGCAGCTCATTTCTATACATCACCTGGTCTAGCACGGCAAGCGGCATTGAAAATGACTAGAATTCGTCTGAAATTGTTAACAAGTAAGTGAGCCAACGGCAGCTTCGAAACACCAAGAAACAAAGATATCACACGAGTACGGGACAGAAAAGAAATATGAAGACACACACAAGATGAACAACACGGACCCAATAAAAACCATGGGTGAGATCAGGTGCACCTGTAGAGTAAGCATCTTCTGCTTCTTATATGACCCCGCCGTGTTGCAAAATCAATTCCGGTAAAGGAAAACAAACTTTAGCTGTAAGGGAAAGATCTGTTGTCATATGGGAAACAGATATTCCGTAGCGGTCCACAAGATCTTGTTGTCCACCGTAAAACTTCTATAAAGATGACTTCAAGTTATTGGTAACATACCCTTGCTCAAATAGCCTATTTGTAAGTAAACTAGTCACTATACCGAGCATAAGTCCTTGAGTAGCAAATGAGTTGGGAGATGTAAACTACATATCCTGGCGTTTTTGGAATGTTGCTACATTTATATATTTAAGATAGAAGATAAAGGTGACGTTTAAGTTACAAAATTGGCTAGCATAGTAAGATCTACATGTCCTGCAATTTTGAAGAAAATCTGACAAGCCATGTAAGAGTTATTGACCCTTTTTCTATGAATTTTCACGATTTTATACTTTTTTTTTTGCTTTTATTTCAAAAACTATTTGAAATTGAGGTTTAGTTTGAATTGCAAAAGTTTAAACTTATCTAGTACTACAATTTCTACATATGTGCAGCATGGCGGCCATTTTGTCCAAGATGGCCGCCAGCGGGAAGCATAGTTTAACATAGGACCCTATGGGAACTTTTCCTCTGAAACTGCTGAGCCGATGGGAACCAAACTGGTTACAATTTTCCTTGGTTGGTCCCTTCAAAGTTTGTGATTTTTATGTTCGTACCTCGTCCAAGATTGAAATAGAACTGATTTATATTATGAATAATAATAGATAGCCCTTTCGTTTCAGTGAATTAAACCAGTCACCAAGTGAGCAATACAGGCTTATGTGAGCTGTAGAGCCTCTAGTTTTCAACATACTATCGGAATTCCAATGGACACAAACTTTGCACCTCTTCAGTTCATAAAAAGTCCTTGGCAAGATGAAAGACAAGACCAGTGTGGTACCAATCCAAATATTTGTGGACCTTAGATCAAAAATGTATTCCCCGATCTATGAAGAAAGCGGGAGATTGGCAGAGAAGAAAGCAGCCAAATGAATAAAGATGAGCGCGTTAAAAATCATATCATAACATGAAAATTACAAACAAAAAAGTTGTTCAACGGGGACATTTTCATAACTCTATGAATCAGATACGGTCGTACGAACATAAGTTATATAACATACATATTAACAAACTAGGGTTATCTTCATTTGATGACAAAAGATAAATTCTGTTAGACCGGATAAGTAGCCTTGCCTGCGGACAGTGGATTATGAATATACCATCACACTATACTAAAGTCATTCATATCTGAACATTGGGGGACTAAGACATGTCTTCGAAGCTTCTAAATTGTCATCTCTGAAGAATATGGTCAGCAATTTTCCAACAAAAAATGCAATGCTGAAACACAGAGGAGATAAACATGAATGAAGTCAAGCGTATCCAACGAGCAGCCATGAGTCTAAATCACCATCTCAACCACCACAGACTGTTCTGCAATATCCGTTCACAACGATTTTGTGCGGTCCAACATCCAGTAGAAAGTCTTGTTGGGTGAACAGTTATTGACCCGTGCAAGAACCATGATAGATCCCCCCCCCCCCCCCCAGAGCGAATCACATGGTGTTACAACTGATGGCAACTGGTTTTTTTTACAGAAATGCATAAAAAAAATAAAGGGCTATGCCGAGCGGAGCATTATACGACCGCAGCATGTCGACCACTGTAATTCAAAAGTGAATGCGGACACAGTCAAGAGCTTGACACAGAAACTAGATAGACACAAATAAGGAACTTCACACAAATCAGATCTACACAAGCTAGGGCACATAAATAATAACACTTTTGATCCATGAAAGCTCGGAAACTGCAAGAGTTATGCTAAATCTGTTGACATACTACCGACAGCTTACATCATGATTATTCTGAACAGAAGAATCCAATCGAAATCCGATTAAAAGTAATGATTTTACATGTCTTCAAAAATAGCAATTTCGGCCCTTTTGACCCACTATGGTTCTGAAACGGTAAAATACGCCAAATCTATTGACATAACACCATAAACTTGCAACATGAGGGATCTAAAGACAAAAAATCACATCCAAATCTGTTTAAAAAGAAAGATTTCACACATTTTGAAAAATTGCAATTTCTGCCCCTTTGACCTCTTATAGCTCGGAAGCCATAAGAGGTACGAAAATCTGTAAGCATATTGCTGAAAGCTTAAAACAAGAGGAATCTAAAGAAAATAAAGGGCTACGCCGAGCACAGCATGATACGACCGCAGCATGTCGACCACTGAAATTTGAACAAGTGTAATTTAAAGTAAGTATGGACATACTAAAGAGCTTGACACAACAATAAGATGGACACAGTAAGGAGATTGACCAAGTAATTAGCTGGAAACAAACTAGGGAAAATAAAAATTAGCCCTTATGACTCCTTATGATTCCTCTTTGACCCCTTATAGCTCGGAAACGGTTTAGCTTCGCAAAATCCTTTGACATACGACTAAAAGCTTATATCAAGAGGAATCCAAAGAAAAAAAAATCCCATCGAAATCTGATCAAAGATAAAATTTCACATTATTTAGAAAAAATGCTATTTTGCCCCCTTTGAACCCTTATAGCTAGGGAACAGTCAGAGCTACGTCAAATCCGTAACGTTGATATACTATCAAAAGCTTACATCAAGAAGAATCCATGGGAAAAAAATCAAATCAAAATCCGATGAAAAATATAAATTTTAGGTGATCTGCAATTTACAATTTTGGCCCCGTTCGGCCCCTCATAGACGGAAAAGAAACAAGTTACCAAAATTCTAATAATTGAGCACTGCATTAATTTTTCATTAGGAATCCATTGAAAAACAAGATGTGTTTGTGAAACACTATGCCCCCGGTAGCAGTCATGTCTTCAATACAAAATTAATGCTAAAATTGCCATCACTAGAAATTACGGTTAAGTAGACATTTGTCACTCCATTAGACCTATTCACTAACACATATAGAATATCAATCCTCTTGCATTTGTAATTAACAAGCTAAAGGCAACATCTGTATTTTGACCTTTTGACCTCTGTGACCTTGACCTTTCACCTGACCTTAATGAAATTTGCATAATGGCGTTAGGCTTTAAATGATCATTACACAGGCCAAATATGAAGGCCCTATCACACCTGGTTGAAAAGATATCGCCAATGTTAAAGTTTTCAAATTTTCACTCAGTGACCTTGACCTTCGACCTGACACAAATGTTTTTGGTGAATTTGTACTAAGCTCCATTAGATCTATTCACATATAGAATATGAAGCCTCTAGCAATTGTACAGGAAAATCTATATTTTGACCTTTTAACCTCCATGACCTTGACCTTTGATCTAACTTAGTATGCTGTTTAGTTTCATTTAACCAATATACAGGCCAAATGTGAAGGTCCTATCACATCTGAATGGAAAAATATAGGCAATGTTAAAGTTTTCAAATTTGCACTCAGTGACCTTGACCTTTGACCTGGCTGATTTTTTGTGTGTGTAGATTTGTACTTTGCTTCATAAGATCTAATCATATATGGAATATCAAGCCTCTATCAATTGTAAATAACGAGCTATAGCAAAATCTAGATTTTGACCTTTTGACCTCTGTGACCTTGACCTTTGACCTGACCTCAGGGAAATTTGCATAATGCTGTTCAGTTTCATATGACTAATATACAGGACAAATATGAAGGTCCTTTCACATCTGGTTGAAAAGATATAGGCAATGTTAAAGTTTTTGTTAAAGTTTTCAAATTTGCACTCGGTGACCTTGAACTTAGACCTGACCCAATTTTTTTTGGTGGATTTATATTAAGCTTTGTTAGATCTATTCACATAAAGAATATCAAGTCTCTAGCAATTGAAATTAAGGAGCTATAGCAAAATCTAGATTTTGACCTTTTGACCTCTGTGACCTTGACCTTTGACCTGACCTTAGTGAAATTTGCATAATGGTGTTCAGCTTCACAAGACCAATATACATACCAAATATGAAGTTCTCATCACATCTGGTTTAAAAGTTATAAGCCAGGTTAAAGTTGCGGACAGACAGACATACAGACAGACAGACAGACAGACGGACAGACAGATAGGGCAAAAACAATATATCCCCGATCTAAAGATCCGGGGGTATAAAAAACGGCAACTAAACCGGACTAAAAATAAAATAAATAAAATTTTTGAGATTCCCCCTGTTAGGGCCCCATTTATCTCATAAACGGTACATGCAATGTGAGATCCGTTGCAATACTACTGATTTGAAATTTAATAGGATTACACTGAAAGAAACCCCATAAAAATCTGATAAATAATAAATATTCTACAGCCTAATATATGAGAACACAAGAACATTGTGTTGAAATTTCATAAAGATTGGTCTACCAGAACTTAAGTTATAGCACAGAAACGAAGTGTCTACAGACGCCGGGGCCGCGGACGACAACACGCCGCCAGTATCATACCAATATACGACCTCAAAATTTTTTTGGGGGTCGTATAAAAATTCCATCGAAATCCGATGAAAAATAAAAATTTATGGTAATCTGAACATCTGCAATTTCGGCCCATTTGGCCCCTTTAGTTCAGAAAGGAAATAAGTTATCAAAAATCTAATAGCTAAGCGCTATGTTAATTTTTCATAAGGAATCCATGTAAAAAAACTACTTCAAAATCGTACTACAAATTAAAAATATTTTTTTTAGATTCGCCTTTTTGGGTCCCCTTTACCTCATGAACGATGCATGTGACATTAAATCTGTTGACATTCTGATGACTGGAAATTTTCTCATGAGCACTTTGAAAGAAACCCCATCAAAATCCGATAAATAATTAAAATTCTATAGCAAAATACGTGAAAACACCGAATTTTGCCCTTCTTTAAAAACGGGAGGGGCCACAATGACCAAAACTAATTCTAGCCTTCCTTTTGTGCCAAGGAACATTGTGTTAAAATTGCATAAGGATTGATCAACTTGAACTTAAATTATTGACTTAAAAGAAAAATGTTGACGACAACGACAGTGATGACGACAACGACGACAGCGCCATACCTTAATACGAACACAATATTTTGCGGTCGTATAAAAACATTATTTTTGGCAAAATTTACCGGAAACTCTGAACGAAGAGGTAGATCGACAATAATACACGGCGTATTCGATTGGCGCATTTGCGAAACACAAGTCGGATGGGGGATTGACTTTCAAGCTGAAATATTCCTTATTTGGCCTTTACATTGTGACGTTATAATAGGCTGACATACACTTTCCCCGAATTAGCTCCCTTTTCCCGTAAATATTGTCTATTTCGTAACTATGTAAAATATCTCCCTTAATCAAACGGTGACATATAGATTTTTTTTCAGCTCAACATATAGCTGAAATGTATGCCTCTGAAATATCAAAAAATTTAAAAAATCTATCTGATATTTATTTCATAGGAAAGCTTAGCAATAGGCATGTTCTCACAGTACCCTATATATTCTTTGTAAATACCGCTGAAATATAGTGAATTTGGCCTGATTTTCAAAACCTGATAACAGGAAAAGATCATTTTCATTTTATTTTTTGAAACAATGGACTAAGACCTACAAAATATCTTAAAATAAAAAAATTCTGTCTGAAATTTTTATTATTTTATTTTATTTTATTATTAATTTTTATTAAGGGGAGTCATCAAAGAAACATCAGCATAACGTGTGTTGTGCAAAATGTAAATGTCTTTTCCAAAGGAAAAGGAAATAGGACGATGAGTATCAATACATGACCTTATCTAAGAATCCACGTGATCAAGTTGGACATGCAGTTTTTGCAAGACAGTTTTATCCAAATAATCCGAAGAACTTTGTCCAAATACAAAGAGGATACTAAACGACCTTATGGGTATCTATTTATAAACATGAACTAAAAAAAACACCAGAAGAAAAGAAATAAAAAACAGACAAATAGGATGTGGCCCAGAATAAACAGTTTCTCCACTACTTCAACCGACCAAATTCGGTAACAATTATTCCAGCATGTTTTAATATGAAAAAGAAAGGAAATGGGATAAATGTCAAGGAGACAACATCCCATATCCAGGTTAAAACGACCCAAAACAAAGCATCTTTATGTAAATATGTAAACATATTTTATTGATTGATAAATAACATGCATTATACAATATAAACTAGAACAATTTCGATACTAAATCAATTAAAGGGATTCGGAAACAAGAACAATTCTTATCTAAATTCGTTTCCCGATGTTTTAGATGTCATACTCCATGTTTTTGAGTTTTGAACGCTTTGGCACTTAACAATATACATTTATTTCCCATGCATGTGGGAGATATGAAGATTTGTTTACCTGAGGGAATCATATTTCCCGAAGGCTTTGCCTGAGGGAAATATGATTCCCCGAGGGTAAACAAATCTTCATATCTCCATTATGCATGGTAAATAAATATTTTATTCCACCACTAAGTTTAATATGTACGAATAAACGGCGGCTGTATCCAGAGGGATTCTGCCTCCCTCCATCTTTTCTGAAATTGTTTTTATGATCTTGAAGAATTCAGGCAAAAGTTGGCAAAAACTGGCAAAAACTCGTATGAAATCATTTTTTCTGAAATTCCACCCGAATCTCTTTGTATTCGAAGGCTGCTGCAGTCATCGATGACAATCTAATGGAGTAATAAGGACTCAAGAACTAAAAGTACACTACAATCAGAAAAGGGATTGTCGTTGCTGAAATAAATTTGTTTTATTGATTTTTGAAATTGACATGACAACACAAATGAACTTATTGAAACTGAACTGTTGAGACCTTATTATTCAGCAAAAGCCCCTCACTAGGCGACAGTGAAGTGTTTTTAACTCGGAATATCTCTTTACTATTGCTTGCATTCACTCACTAATATTCATATGATAACTTGTAAAATCTAGAGAATTTCGATAGAGGGGAATATGATATTTGGACACGACGTTCAGCGAGAGACACGATGTTTTGTTCACAGTCACGTGTGACAGTCTTGACCAATGAAAATTCGTTATTAGTAAAGTTATAATTATATAGTGGAATAAAGTAATTTATTCCGTTACCCAAGACGTGATATAATAAGCAATCTGTGAAACACTGACGGTTCAGTGCATCAAATATGAAGAAATATTTAGAAAAAATAATTTATGTGCCTCTGAGAAATAAGAAGTATTTACAAATTCATTAGATCAACTGATCAACTGAAAAGTCAAAACTACAAGAAATACACTTGTGAACTACATGTGTAAGATTCCCATAACGAGTTAAAGACTACATATTTAATTCAAATTATCGGCTGAAATTAAGAAATTTCATTATTTTGGGGGTTTTTATATGTTGTAGATTGAATACTACTGTTTTCAGCTACAAAGTAGAATTTTAAAAAATAAATCTTGTAAAACAGGAAGCCTTGCCATTTCATAACTGCAAATTTTATTTCCATATCTTTATTCATTTTTGAGTTATGCAGTTTTAAAACTGAGTGTTTTTCCTAATTGGCAGCAATAAATCGTTTGATTATATCGAGTTACTAGTCTCTAGAACAACAGTGTTATCTGTAATATTATGTTGAGTGATAAAATTTGCATGGAAAATTGGCTAAGTGTCAGAGATCTATGGCGGCATAAGGACAATTGTGATTAAGTATGTCTCCAGTTGGCATTGTGGCTTCAGGGGAGAACTTTGAATGTTGTATCATAAGATCCAATGTCAAATTATGTTCCCCGCTAGCAGCTGTCTTGGAAATGATGCAGACTTGAATGTCACATTTTTAAAGGAGGCCAACTAGCGTTGTTGCTTCGGAGAAACAAGAGTTGTCAGAAGACAACATAGCTCGCCGGGAATTCCAGTAACCTCAATGCACAATAAATTCGAAGTAATAGAAAGCTTTCTTCACAAGAAAGTCACATATCAAATATAAACATCCTATCACTAAACACTTAATTCTAGAAGCAAAGTTAAAGTCTTTAAAAAATACCCTCAGGGCAAGGTCAAGGTCAAAATGTCTACAAATATGGTACCATTAGAAAGCTCTCATCAAAAGAATGTCACGTACAAAATATGAAGACCCCACCACTAAACAACTTAATTCTCGAAGCAAAGTAAAAGTTTTTTAAAAAAATTGCCCTCAGGGCAAGGTCAAGGTCAAAATGTCTACAAATATGGTACCACTAGAAAGCTATCACCATAAGGAAGTTACATACCAAATATAAACCTTCTAGAGGCAAGGTTAAAGTTTTTTACAAATTGCCCTCAGGGCAAAGTCAAAGTTAAAATGTCTACAAGTATGGTATCAGAAGAAAGCTCTCATCATAAGGAAGTCACATACTAAATATGAACATCCTACAACTAAAAGCCTACCTTCTAGAGGCAAGGTTAAAGTTTTTTAAAAATTGCCCCGGGGCAAGGTCAAGGTCAAAATGTCTACAAATATGGTACCACTAGAA